>JANTFB010094209.1:0-13531 GCA_026546635.1 Porricondyla nigripennis | reverse complement strand
AAACGCATTCTTCTTCATCATCTTCTTCTACCTGTGATTTCTGTGATTCGTTCCGAGAACACGAATGGTAGTTATCCGCGTAATAAGTACGACGATTTCTGTTTCGCCGCTGCAGTTGATCGCACTGATGCACTCACAGAACCTCTGACAACCGATGCACCCGCGAATTTCCGGTTCACGATTTTCGTCGCCGGAATTCGGAAAACGGAATCGAGCAAATTTCGAATGCGTCGATACGACTGCAGCCGACTGCTGTTCGGAATTCATTTGATACATATTTGAATCGGGTGAAATCGCCGAAGTGCTCCGATATGATCGCAGTACCTGCATTTGTGCCACGCACAGCACATGCACCGTCTCATCGATTTTGGCAGAAACTCAGCCGGTGAATGTCAAAAGTGAAAAGACTCGTTTCCGCGCACATTCTCGAGTCATTCATATTGCATGCACTACGGCGTACGCCAATGTCGGCGGCACCCATCAGCCCATCAGATCGGATCGCGCGAGACTTCAAATAAGCATGTAAACTACCACGCGATCCGTTCATTTTAAGTGGAAGAAATGACAAAATAGAAACACTTAACACTTGATTTCTCTCATAAAAATGAAAAACGTCGAAACGACGAAACGGCGCAGACGCAGCTACGGAATGATAGAAAAATTATGCGATCACGAATTCACGAATTTCGTTTCCAGTTTCCATCATTGTTCGCGCGACGCGTTGCGTTGCGGGTTGTCGAGGAGGAGTCGTGCGGTAAATTGGTGCATTCTACCGGGGCCTCGTGAAGTGAAAGGGGAAAAGAGGGGCGAAGCAACAAACAATTAGGTCAGAAAAAACGTCTCGTCGAGAAATTTCACACTTTTGAATGATACGCACGGCGTACGTTCGAAGACGCTTGGGCGATGACGGCTCCGGAGAACATCTCTGATACACTGGCAATGTTCCATTCGATGGAGTGAAGAGGTATAGCAAGAGACATCAGCAATAAATACAAATTAATAAATTCCGTAATACTTAGCCACATGTGTCTCGGCAGTCGGTTGTCGCGAGCGCTCATCGCCGTGCAAAATTGGGTTACGCCACAAAAAGCTTGGGTGCGTGCGCGAGATCTCCCATTCACGCCACCGCGGAGAAAATTAACTTTGTCGGAACGAACGAATCGAACGCGAAACGGCGAAAGAAAGACGAAAATAATAATTTCTTGAATAATACGTTGCTTTCTGGCCCGTCTCGACTCACGAGCACAATGAATTCAAGACGAATCGGAATCGATAATTTGATGCGTGTAATTCATGAAATTACGGCTAATGCGCGCCGGAACATTCGCCCCAGCCGCGAGTCTGTTGATCGGCGTGAGACGCACTTGCGTAATGTCATCATCGAACGCAGAGTACACCTCCTCATCTCCACAGGCCGGATCCATAGCCAATTGCAATTACTTTGAGCCCGATGATGCGCGTACAACTATTTCGCGATTCGCACGATCGATATGCATCAAGCAGTTGGTCGGTTGAGCATTGGGCAAAATAGCGTTATTCACAATATAGACGTATGCAAGCAGATTATTGATCATGCCGTCGGCTTCATCATGATAGCTCGTTCAACGTCACCACAACACAATCACATCGCCGGCCGTGTCAACTCTGCCGGCCAATTAATTTCGCGTGGACTATGCATTGCTGCGAGGTGTGATGTGCCACATTCCACACTAAGGTCAAAACGATCGAACTCAGTGCGATCACTGCTGATCTTCGTACTGCTGACTCAATGAGCTGGCACTCGCCTCTACTGGTTTCATCGGCCGTGTGCTGTGTGGCGTATGCACAATGCACAGCGAATATCGTTAGTCACAATTCGATTCACATTCGGAAATTGATATTTATGAATTCTTCGCGAGAAAATGAGTTTGACCTTTTAAATTGTCTCTCTTGTTCTGTGCACTCCTAGTCCCCGCAATTGAGCAAGACCAAATGTCGGATATGGAAATCGCTGGTTTGATCTCCGATTGTGTGTGTTCGCGAGAGATACTGAAGGGGGCGAGCGGTTCTACTGCGCGACGACGAAAGTCAAAGCCGCAAAAATCTTAATCCGCAGTGCGAAGTGTGCTCGCAGAAATATTGGGTGTGCGTGAGAGATGGGGGGAATGAAGGCAGGAGGCTTAGGCAGGGAAAAGTGATCATTTATATCTGCCAAATATTGTCATTTGCATGTGAGAGATTCTGGTGTCGAAATGAAAGTGTGTTGATGACAGACTTCGAATAGCGACTTATTAATGCGACCTGCATGCATGTGGTGTTTGCTGTTTGGTGATGGTGTTCGGGTGGTGCCGAAATACAATGCCAGAAATGATCATATCTACGATGCGATGCCACGCATCGTCTCTGGTGCTATTGGTGCGGTGTTTGATTTCACAGCACAGTCCAATGGCATTTGGAGAAGACGAGCGAAAAATGCAAATCGTTTTCTATAGGCGAAAATGCAAATGAAATTAGTTCCAAGAAAATGTCATCTCGCGATCACCGATCACTTTGCCAAATCAAAAGGCGAAACATCGGTTCGCACGTCACAGCGCACCGAAACCGTGAGTCGCTTGTGCGTGATCGTGAACTTGATGAATGCATTTGGAGTCGTGGGTCCCAACGGATCGATCAAGTATACGATTCAGGTAAATTCCACATCGAAAATAAAACGTAAACCAACTGGACAAATCGCCGGTCAAAAGACGCCGGAGCCGGTTGCATTCGAACCGTGCCGAGTCGCGATCAGCATGTCTTTCCAAATGCCACTCGTTCGTTAGGTAAATATGAACCCTTCTCAAAAAACACAATTTCGCCTGATTGGTCTATGCGATCATCTGCGATTGCCGACTCGAAATCGCAATAAATGAGAATAATCGACGATCGATCAGAGGCGGAAAATGGCTATAAAACAAAAATAATAAAATGGGAAAGATCGGTAACCTAAAAGGTTGCCTCCGGCATCAGAAACTAATGTTGACATGAGGAGCGATACAATGTTCAATGACCCCAAAGTTTTTTTTTGCTTTTTCGGTAGAGCACAAAACTACGTTTCCAACGAGTGCTTGTACTTGAAAATCGGTTGAAAACTGACGAAGCTATGAATTTTCGAATTCCAGAAAAAAAAACGCGAAAAATCGAAAAAAACGGATATTTTCCCAAGACAAGTACGGACGTAGTTTCACGAAAATCACGCATGGTCGGCCGGATTTCTTCACCCTTTGATGTGAAATGGGCGATAGTATGATGCGATGGGCGATGTGCTGCCCAGCGAAGTGTGTTTCTCCTATGCATTTGAGCGATGCTCGAAGCTGTAATTTGTCTCGCTAATAGACCTGTTCAAATTATTATTATCTGCGTCTACATTGGCAGAGTGAAAATGCGATCTCGAGCGCACATACACCTAGCCATGGCATGGGCAACAGCACACCATTTCGATAAATCGGTCATTTGGCAAATAGAATCATTTCACCAACAAGCACCGCACGCGTTGATCCGAGCCGTTTTACTTTGGGTCGCCTTACATATTCCATTCCACATTGCTCGAGAGCAGCGACACGTGCTCATTAGAAAATTGGCCGCAAGCAACGTTTGTGTGCCCTCTACTCAAGCGCCATCTTCTTCTCTTCCTCGGAACGGAATGGATAATCCAAATGAAGTGGAGCCGACAGTGGACAGTGAACACTGACTGTCACGCGGTGCTCGTTCCATTTCGTTCGACAAACAAAACGGAATGTCCGAAGTGTGAACTGTGTGTTGACGCGATTCGAGCGAAAGGCATCCCCGACACAACACCGAAACGAAACGAAAAGCAATTACCATTCGAATATCGTAATCATGTATGGAAATAACAATGAAAATGAAAACGAAATCGCAGCGAAATGAGGAGAAAATTCTGGCATTTATTGGCTTAATGCGTGCGCGACGAGCTCCAATCAGGCCGCGAATGGGTTTTCGTAATGCGCACGTTATCATAATGATCGGATGAATGGAATGGCATGGAATGCATGAATGGCCTGCTCATTAAGTATTATGAATTTATGATTTTGTTGACTGCCAATGTCGAACCGAAGCGAAACGTATTTACGCGCTAAATACGGCCGAAATTGACAATCGATCGACACTTGCGTAATGAAATATTTCCGACATGATCTTGCTGTGTGACATCATCGAACATCTCACTTTTCCCCCAGCTTGCCCCGGTCGGGACTTGTGAGTGGGTTTCCCTTGAGTATTCAGTTCTGTCATTCGATTCTTTCATATTCATATTGCATGCGCACGATGCAGACCGTCCGTCCGTCACACTGGGCTCGTCTTGCAACTTCCGCCCGGAATCGGCATCCCGAGCCATGCGATTCCGATTACAAATATATCGGATGCAGTCAGCAGTCCACGGCAAAGCACTCGAATGGC
Organism: Porricondyla nigripennis; assembly: GCA_026546635.1. Taxonomy (NCBI): domain Eukaryota; kingdom Metazoa; phylum Arthropoda; class Insecta; order Diptera; family Cecidomyiidae; genus Porricondyla; species Porricondyla nigripennis. The sequence goes on along the minus strand of JANTFB010094209.1, from coordinate 9,100 downwards.
GTCACATCGAATGATTCTACGCGAGCTTCGTATGTTGGGTGCGTCGACGTGGATGCCAGATTCAGAGTGATGATCGCATCTGTCCGGAGTCTGCCTCTCAATCAACCGAAACGATAGGACTGCCGTGTGCCGCCGAACGGCCGAACGAGCATCAAATTGAAATGTCAGTAGATAAAACGACAGCCATTGTTGATTGTTGCTGTCGGCGGTCGTTCCGATGTGCAGTATCGTTCGCGTATCGCAAACACAGTGATTGGGTTGGAACAGTGATTCTCCTTTATCTCCTCCACCGTATTCGTCTTATTTGCACGCGAAAGATTCTCGTGCAAATCTCTAGAGCAACGACTGCAAATGGAAAATGAAAGAAAAACAACGTATCCCATGTGGGCAACAAGGCGATATCAATTATCATGACCCCATCGTGAGAATAAGAAGAACAAGATGAAGAAACGATACAAATTGATGACAATCAACACTAGTGTATCGAAGGCCAATGTGTGCGGACCAAGGAATTGGTTTTAGCTGGGTGCCACATGCGTGTCGGCTCTACTCTGCACTGCAATTATTTTCATCAGAATCCATATCCGAGACGGTGAATAATAGTAATGGCTGAATTCAACTTGCGGTGGCCCCACGAAATGAATGTCGTGGCCATACGCTACCCTTTGCTGTCCTCCACATGGAGGACTAGTACACGACAGTGCACCAATACCGAATGAATCCAAATAAGACCTAGCGTACTATGAAATGCTCATCATGTGCTACCTTCTCCCAAATTTTCAGCTCAATCGGAATTTACCAGCGTTCGAAATGCATTTCAAACGCTAGTACACCAATATCGACCGTACTGAAAAGTGAAATAGTGAATATTGATGTACTCTTCATGTACTACCTACGTCAAAAAATGTCAGGACGCAACGAAATCATTTTAGCACTTTTCAAGGAATTTCAAGACGAAACTACCACACTACCTATCATTATATTCATATACCCTTCATGACTAGGTATTATTGTTTTGATTTTTGTTAGAATTCATCAAAAGATAATAACTTTTCTTACGATTTATTCATGGAGTTGAACGCTGGAATGTATTCCAAGCAAGACGACAGAGTGAACCTAACACCTACCAAATTCAACGATCGATGAATTTAACTAAGAGAAATCTGTTTGAAAGTGTGCTCCAAAGACAAAGACGAAAAAAATGCTGCTCCAATTTTTGTGTTGAGAACGTTTCTCATTCGCCCGCAATGGGCTTCGTGATTTTCGACATTTTTCGGTGTGTGAGTGAGTGTCCCACCGTTGTTCATCGACTGTAGTGCGATGACGAACACACATATCGGCGGATTTCTGTGTTTTAGGACGTTTTAAAACCGATTTCAAAGGTCATCCGACATCGTTGCTGTCATCGTTTTCGGTTCGAACATCAGTAGCAGCGGAATCAGTGCTGATGCGGTTTCTGCTTCTGCTTCTGCTCGCTGCTTGTATATCCCATTCGCATCGATTTTGATTCATTTCGTCAACACAATGCCATCCGGTTCGCGATTGCGGATATTTCGCCAATCCTCTCATTTCAATGATTGCGTGGACTTTCAGCCGAAAACAAGACAAAACAAAATTCAATGTCGCCGATCGAATCGCTGCTGCTGCGGTCACTGCTTGATATCGAAATTCAAACAGCGACAAAAGAAGATTGCGCACATTGAGCATAGATCACAGCGGTTGACCTATTCGAATGGCGGGCGTTCACAGAAAACGAAGAGCGACACAAACTGTGGCTGGCGACATTGGCGCATGCGACACACATCGTTTCAGGTCTAGGCTAATCGGTTAAACGCTACGGCTACGCCACCGTATCGATGGATCGATTACGAGTGTGATTGGCGGTCTAACGCTGCGAATCCACTGCGTGCGTTCGGTGTGACTTTGATGGATTGTCATCAATTCAATGCGCGCTGCCTTGCCCGGCAGCGGATGAAACTATAGAAAACCCTTGAGATCACTGATTTGATCACTCTCGTGTAGAGATCACTTGGCTATGTGGATGTGTGTCGGCACAGTTCGGCGTGGAACATCGTCGAGACGCACAAGCCGTTGTACGCACGCGATGCAACTACACGAGCACACAGGCGCGGTAGGAGTGCAAATGTGGTGGCACAGGCGCGTCTCGAACGAAACAAAAATGGAAAGTGAGCACTGCGACTGAAAATGAAGTTTTTCTCTAATAAATAATGCAATCGGTCGTTTATCGATTTCCTACAATCGCGCCCAAGCACTCCGCTCGCGCAGATCGTTTCCATATTTTCGCTCGGTGCGATTCTGCGAATGGGAGCCGCCGTGTGAGTTGAATGCGTGCGTGCATGCCTCTCTTCCTCTTCGCTCTTCGTTCAAATGAAAGTCGAACATCGACCAATTTGTATGGACGCGCTGCTGTAATGATACCATTTCATTCCAATTGAATTGATTTCCCTGGCACGTCTTCCGCGTACACAACCAACACAACACGGCAGTGCGCCAAAAAACCGAAAACGGACAGTCTTCTCTGCCTCTCTTTCGTTCCGCTTGTCCGCTCACCTATCCGCTCCGTTTCGATTCGTTTCGATTCGTTTCTTCACTTCAATTTGTAGATTTCCTTTTCACAAGCGAATGCGACGTGAATTGTCACATTGTTTTCGCTTCGTCGGTGTCTCTGTGCGAATTGCCAGCAAGTCCATCTCGCATCTGGATATCATTGCTCGCCGTGCAGAATGAAAACGTGCGCTTGTTCGGATCTATCGATTTCTTTCAACACATATCGCGCAGCTCATAAGCCTTTTGGCCATACTGAATGTATATGGAAGCAGCGGAGGGATGAGGGCAACAAGTGAAAATATTCGACGGCATTCGGTGCTTGGCTCACATTTGGTTTTCTTCATCGTTTTACTCTCTATAATTCCATGCGAACGTACATCGCATTGCCATCACATGTATCGTGTTCAATGTGTACACGAGCTTGCTGGGCAACGATCTAGAGAAGAAAAAACGAGGGAGGACGGGAGGGAAGGGGAGAAATTATTCAGCCTAAAGGTAAATGTCGTTCTGATTTTCAGACGATGGCCAATTTGTTGGTTTTGTTTTCGCACAGTTTCTCCTCTTCTCTCGTTCACTCCACATCCACCTGTCTCTTCTCACACAGTCTTGTCTCGTGTTGTTGTCGCTGACATCAATTGGTAATAAACAGCAATATCCAATGTCGTTGTGCGCAAAGTCAAGTGACTGACGAAAAAAGGGCCTTTGCGGTCGCGTGTTATTGCCGTTTCCTAATATATACACCGAGATCGAACGAACGACCGAACGGACAGTAGGTCAGTCGTCCGCACACTCAGATTCATTCCAATTCAGAACAGAAGAATCCCTCGGTGATACTCAATTCTCCTCATCAGTGGCCGTTCTCGTAATTTGCCGATCTTCGTCATTCCAAAATCGAGTTCCTCGTGTCAAAAATACAAATCCATAATCGGACACAGAAAAACCTCGTTGCGATTGCATGAATATTCCCGACCGCTCGCCCGGACGACCGACCCACGAATGTACGTGTTAATGATACTGTTCAAATGGTATTCGCAAATTCATTTTTAATGAACATTCCGAATTTCGCGCTGAAAACGCAGCACAACACAACAATAATTGCGGTCTCAGTCGCTAACTGAAAAACAGAATTACATCAGCGGATCAGCCCGACTGTCTGCAATGCAGGCACTGCAATCAATCGTAAAATCGTCTGCGTTTTTTTTGTCGTTTTTTCTTTTTTGGTTATTTTATTGAAGCATTCATAAAATTTGGCGATGATCGGAGGTCGATCGCGGTTGTGAGCAAAGAAGTTTTGCAGATACTTCAAACACATTCATTAATTGCATGTGGCCAACGTTATCGATAGACAATAAATCATCGGCGATTGAAATGAATGGACGTCGAGAAGATGATGCGATAATTTCATAAAATTTCGACGAACCGGCCCAGCGCCATCCGGCGTTCGCTTCCCACCGGAAACAGCCACACGAACTTCACGCGAGTCGTGTGCAAATGCTAACGATTGATACTTTTGTCCGGCAATTCATCTTGGCGCCGAGTCTGTTCAAATCCCCTTCTACGCAGTTGATCCACTTTATTCTTGGTCTTCTCCGGCTTCTCGGATCGTACGACGTAGCACGTGTCCAGCCCATCCCAATCTTCTGCTTTTTGCTACTGCCAATATATTGGGTTCGTCGCAAAGTGCTTCCAATTCGTGCTTGGCCCGAGTTAACGTCCAGTATATATCTATACTGATTGCATTGCAGTATATTCGAACATACGACGCTGCAAGTCAACGGGGGAAATGATGATGGGATTGGAGCTGAGCTGTTGCTTTGTCGTTTAACTATTTCTGATCGATGACAGAATCATTCCGGACGCTTCCACATCCCCACCCTGTGGCATACCCTTCGACAACAATATATTATTTTTTTATATTACGCAAAACAATTATGATAAATTTGATGAGCGCTGGCTGGCACGCTGCTGACTTACCCATAACTGTCCATTAACGAAAATCCAACGGATTCCAACGGAGTATGCGGACTTGCACACGGAACCCATTGGTCAACACGGTCCACTTCAGTGCCATCGAATCGCATATTGTATTTTGGCACTGTTCGGCAGTTGAATACGCATGCTACGCACCCATCGCGATTTGTCTGAATGAATAACAAGATTTAATTCGCCTTTCGGACGGCTCAGCATATCATAGCGGTCGCCGCACGCTGATGATGACACGATGTATTCGTATCGCCGATGATTGGGCTCGGGCGCAGTCTTCATTTCCTCCGTTCACATCTCCTCTCTCTCCATCACAGCCGTCTGCCAAACACTCACGATGGCGATGATGATGACGATTATGATTCATTTTTATTACCATTTTTCCATAACGATTATGATTACGAATTTTGAAACATTTTACGCGATCGTGCGGCTCAACAACAATCCCAGCGGCAACATATCGAGGTGCGCGCGTGCGCGTGTGTTCAGCTCACCCGTTACGTATTCGTTGGAATAAAATTGTAGTCGATTGCTGGCTCATGCGCAAAATGTTCGATGCCCCAATGTTATGTTGGCGTCATTGGCTCGGGCACAATGGAGTGCCGAATGGAAAATGAATAGAGCGAGGCAGACCTGCGAGCATAACGATAAACGAGAATCGATGAACGCACCAGAAACGCTCGATAAGATGCCAGGCTCTTCGCTTCGCATGCACCGTGACGAAATTGATAGGAGCCGCATCCAAATGGATTGCGATGATTTGCCATCGTCGATTGCATAATATGCGAATGCAGGTTACCAATTCGCGAATCGCAATCCAAAATGGCATTAGCAATTAATTCGCCTGGGAACACCATTCAACGGCAACAGCATCGTCTTCATCTTCGCCATCAGCAGCAGCATCGAACGCCATCGCATTGAAAGCGTTGCCAATCGATCGCAAAAATGTAGTCAACCCACTTTGTTCAATGTTTCCCACAGCAAAATGTGCATTTAGCATTTACTGCCTACTCTTTTCTCCGATGCCCCCCGTCCGACACCACTCCCGATGCATCTGCCTTTCGGCTCTCTCATGTCTCATCTTACAAACTCGGCAATGCATTTCTTATCGAATGTAAGAGGAGCTCGGATGAAGGGCGAGGACAGAGGGGGCGAGGAAGAGAGGAAAAAATGTGTAAGTCGACACCATTCGATCGTCATTTCACTGACTTCAATTCAATTTCCCATCTGATTGCTGGCATATTTTGCGCAGCAACAGCCGTGCGCAGCAACGAAAACGAAAAACACGCGATTTTCTGTTTCTGTTTTCGGAGCGCGATTGGAATGCGCCCGAGCCGACTTGCCACTGCTGACATGCGATGGCGGACACAATCATCACCTTCTCTTTTGGTATTGGAATGCATTCTACGTTTGCATCAAAAGTGAAATTTCACATTATAAATCTCTGTCGAGTGGCGGCGATGCTTCGGCATTTGTGTGCATCGGGAGGATGGCAAAATCTGCATCGAACGTCGTGGTCGTCGTCGCCGCCGCTGATTTCATTTTGAACCAATATTTGCATTGTTTCCAGGTCGATGCAAGCTCCGGCAACGCCATGCCGGAGCTTCATATTACAGAGATTAGAGCACAAACACACATGACAAGTCTGTGTGCTGCGGCTGCTCGCCGCCACAAGATTCCCAATGACTGCGGCAAGCGATTGGACGCATGCGCACCATTCGCAAACTTGTTTGGCATGCGCCTCGATCGCTTGGCATGCAAAACAATGGATCAGGGCATCGAACATATGCTAAACACCTCCGACGAACCAAATGGAAAGCAAATATTTTCGTGTGTCGGCTCTGTTACACCCCATTTGCTCGGTATGACGAGCGCGAGTGGCGGATGCGAATGCGCGGTATGCGGTGCCCTCCACTGCCAACGTTGAGACTTCGAGTGAAACTGATTTTTCGCAATTCGAAGAGCACCAGCGGAACGACGGGAATAGAATAGCGGAGGATGGCACGGGGTAGGGGGAGCGGGGAGCTAGTGAAAAGTCAACAAAAACCAAAAAGAAAAAAAATTGAACCGCAACGATCCGATTCGAGCACAATGAAGTTTAAAGGCCTCGTTAGCTGTGTTCGTGGCTTTTCTTTCGTTTTGTTTACATTTTGGTCGATTGTTTGCCGTTTGGCCTGTCGAGTACACGTTCGACGTTCCATCCAATCATAAATTTCGATCGGACCGAATGCAATCGACAACGTTGACGTCGCTCCGGGTGTATTTGGATTAACGGTATTGCTTCTTGGGCAGATCGATGGCAGCACTTAGCATTCGCGGTGCACACACGTACGTCGGACACGCTGTGAATGGTTGTATCGCGCGTTTCATATTCGTTGAGACGCTCTGAGCTCTGTGCATAGCACGTCACGACACACTTTTCCATCCGTTTCGTCGCCGTCGAGCGGGGGCCCACCGTCGACGGAGGCAAATCATGAGATTTCTAATTTTTCGCGAACCCAGGCGCACGGCGCCCTCTCTTCTGTTGATTAGTTTCATCGACGAACAGATATCAATGGGTCACCATTGGCCAGAGGCCAAGTAATCCATTTTAAGCTGCACGGTCAAGTAGAAATGATTGATCGAATGGAATAGAACGTGCGTACCTGTACATCCTGAACGGAGGTAATCGACGGCAGATAGAAATGAATGGAATGCGATTCGACGTTGTCACGTCGTCATCGATTTTAATGTGTTCGTTTTCAATGAATCGTATAAATTGTTTTAAATCCGTTACTAATTGCCGATCGCTGGCGCTGTAATACCGTTGCTCGCTGCAAGTCGAAGTACCTGCCCGAGTGCGTAGTGATTTTGAACTTGATGGTTGAAGTTGAACGATCAACGATGAACACCCAACAGCCGTTCTACTTCGTTGACGCTCCCGAATTGTTGGCCTCGAATTTTTGGTTGTTCACTGTCGAGTGTCGACTCAACAACATACGAGCGCAAGTTCAACGTTCTTCGTTGTTTCGGCTGCTGGTGGTGTAACACACTTAGCACGGAGCCCAGAGTATACACGCGCGCCGGAAAGGTACAAAATAAATACCAAATTTGAATGACGAAAAATAATTACCGAAGCGTAGACCAACAAAATCCCAATTACGTGCTCTAGTTGAGAAACACGATTCCCACTTCCGATTTCGGCGAGCACGATGATTTGTTTCGGTGCTCGGGCACATCAAGACAAAACGTCCGTTCTCTGGATCGGGAGACTGAAGTGCACAGAAGACAACTGGCGCGAAATAGGCGGGTGAATGTCGTTCGAACACTTTTGCGTCGTTCCTGAGACAATGATTTGCATCGATACCCCCACTCAAAGCGGTTGGCACCTTCTGCTCGCGCCCAGTTATGCAGCGAAGACATCACAAAAAGCTCGCTCCGAATGTGGACGGCTTCGAAACGATGGTTAAACCATACTCGTCGCGGACGTATTGATTTTACAAATTGTCCATCGATGGCAACTTGACCTACTCCCACGGCAATGCCGTTCGCATGGAGAGTGTTAACTTTGGAATGAAGCGCGTTAACAACGCTCAACGCTTCAACCGCTGAAAATGCAGACAATGATGACAACGATGAACGCGGACCGAATGACGAAGAGCCGAACGATTCACGAAACGTCACAGGGTTTTCTTCGTTCTTCACTCATCTTCTTGAACGAACCGGAACGACGTCGTCACGTCACCGAAACGCGGCAGAATGGAAGAACAACGGCGAGCAAAGGCAAACAATAGACGCGAAGACGTGCAATTTTTGCTAAAAGCAATTCAATTCTGAATGCTCGAGCAACTAATTCACACATATCGAATCGCGTAACGCGTACGCAGCAACCACTCATCCAAATGCAGAATGCATGCGGCAGCCGGCAGCACACACACATCGACTGGATTCCCGTTGATTTTTCACATGTTTTCTCTCTTTTTCGGCTCGCCATTTGATCTCTCCGTCTCTATTTTTTATTTTTCACTTTTTTATCAGAAGACATTGTTCGACGAACGTGTGCGTGCAATGCGCTGCTGACATTAGTCGCAGGCACTGGCATCACCAGCGAAACAAGTGAGCTCTAACGCCTTCTCCGCGAAACGTACGCGTTCGGCGTTCGGCGTTCGGCGTTCAAGCGGAAGTGGAGGTCTTTTATTTTGCGATACAAATCATTTGGATCATTGTAAATGGTTGAACGTTATGCACGTTACAGGCAACGCAAGGCGAATGTAAGTGAGACCCGTGTGATACAGAGCAGCGTTCGCTTCATCCATACGCGAGCGAATGAAGATTGTGCAAAGTCGCCAGTTGCCTCCACAGAACATTGTTGTTGCCGTCGCTGCTGTTGCAATTCTGGTTTCGCTTCGTTTCGGGGCCGCTTTTCGGAATTTCGGCACGCGCGCGTATCTCGGCGCTGAGAAAAGTTGATAGAGTGAACGCGGAGACAAGCACAGTCAGCCGCAGATAGGAGAGGAGAAATAGTGCAGCCGCTAGCAGCGCAGCCAGTTGGCAAACAATGAACTGCTTT
>JANTFB010094208.1:0-20985 GCA_026546635.1 Porricondyla nigripennis | reverse complement strand
CGGTTTTTCAAGGCTTTTATCATAGTAGAGAACGTACGATTCGCCGCCTCTCGCCCACTCGTATTCGGCCATAAAACATCTGGACGATGAAAGCCGGGAGTTTCAATCCCCTGACATTTCTTTTTGCGTTACACGGAACACGCAGCCACGCGAAAACAAACTAATCGCTAAAATAAAAAGCTGTTTGTGGAATTGATTCGTTCGTAAGTCGGCAGACCGGCAACGAGGTAACACAGTTTCTGCAAATGTAAGCCCATAACTTTGATGGTTTCGCGGACCTTATTCACGTTGAAGCGGTACAGCTGATGCATGCGCATCTCCCCTGCGCCCCAAGATGCGTTCCATGAACACAATAACCCGTTCCCTGAAAAAATCATTCGACCTCGATCAGATAGGAATATACCAATGCGGATGCGCTTACAGCACGCAAATCCGGCACACAGTGTGGTGGAACGCTGTAGCCGACGGAGGCGACGAAAAACACGGTGCACAACATATGAATTAAGAATTTTGTCTTGTGGGTTGTGGCACCCGGATCATTGCCACATCCACGTACAGTCGTACACAAACACGATGATTCATGCTTATGCCCCATCGACGTGCACATCGATCCAACGAAGCCCGAATATGCAAAATATTTCTTCTTTTGAACGTTAAATATGTGAACGATTCCGTGCATGTTGCATCGCATTTTCCAATGAGTGTGTGTGTGCGAAAGCAAAATGAAAAACCGAAAACGGATCCCAATCACAGCGAGTGGGAGCCAAACGAGTGACTATCAATCGATCGTTTGGTCGTTCGTTCAATTCATTTCTTCTCGATACTCAATGTGCACAGATTTTTATTGCGAACGATTTTATTTCGAAATATGCGCATTGTACCCACCATGAGTACCTAGCAGCAGTAGGTACTACTGCTACACATGGATCGTGGCTCACACTATGCTCCGTTCAGTACACGACTCATTCCGTATATATATGTGCCGATCGGATATTTTCTGTTCTACTTTCTGTCGCATTACGTATTAGCTCCGTATTGCGAGATGTCGAGATGGTGTTGCAGTTATTATTGTTGGCGCGGCTGCACTCACTGCCGCTGCTGTTGTTGCATTCGGTAACATGCAAACGTGTAAAAGCGTTACTCGGGATCGTTGCCATAGCTCAATTTCCTTTTGCGTTTCGATTGGCTCCGACGTATATCGGTTCGATTTTCTCTCGCAGATGTGAATTTGTAGCCGTGCAATTTGGTTTTATTTGCGCTCCCGCTCTCTCCCTCTCCAGCTCTCTCCAGCTCCCGCATTCTTTCCTCTATCTCTCTCGCACATTTTTCCCCTTTCTCGTTCGGTTTTTAATCCGGCGTGAGATTTATTTTGGTCGCAATTCCGCAGTATGTATTCGTTTCGTGGAAGTCGTTTGGGTGGCATGCATTGCTGCGACTTCATATGAGCTGCATCTGTTGTGTATTCAGAATTGCCGTTTTATCATTGGAATGCATAAAAAAGCGAAACGCTAAAGAATGCGCATTTTCTCTCGTTCTCTTTCTCTCATTCTCATCGCATTCACTACGACATTCAGTTCACCATCCACATTTTCATTGAAGGTATGCCGGCATAGGTACCGTCGCGCACTGAGCGGAAAGGGAAGAATATAAATGCAACGGCAAATATTGCATCAGAAGCTTCAGCCATCCAAGTCCATGCGTCATGCATTCCCCGTATTTCGTATTTATTGGAATCCTCTTTTTATCTTTCCTGAGGAACAATTACACACCGCCGATGCCTTTTCGATTCTCCCGCTTCTGCCTATTCGCTCTGTTCAGTCAGCCGATCCGCTGGGTGGTCGCCGTACCAACATTCCCTTTTACAGCGTCGGAGCGAATGAATTGGAAAAGGTAGAAATAATAATGAGTCAGTGCGCCATACCGGAACACTTTGTGCTCGCTCACTATCGTTCGCATATGAAACTTTTCATCGCAGACGGTCTGTCTCTCCGTTTGTAAAATGTGCGAAACCTTTGCCTTATTCCAAATACATTGAATTTTCGTCGTCTTTTCATTTCACTCCTATTGATTTTCATCCAATTAATTTGTGTACGAGCGATTTCGATCCGATTGACGTTCGCGCACCAATTGCCCTGAATACTGTCGCCTAATTGAAGTAATTTCATTTTTATCATTCTCGATGACGAGAAAAAAAAACGAAGAAATGAGTCATGCAATTCATCGAATCATTCATTCATCGTTTTAGCAATTCTCTTTCCCCACTCATAACGATGGCGGTCGAAATTCGACATTACGATGAGATGACGGTTGTTTCTTTTTCCTCAGGATCCATACTGGACCAAGCGCAAGTAAACATCTAATAGGTGCGTTGTTCGGGAGAGGTGATCTGAGATGCCACCTCTAGCTTAATAATTCCCAAGGACGTACACACAAGCATGATCGTACGCAATACACACAGCTGGCAATAATGCTTGCTAGCGATCACAATCACGGGAAACATAAACCGCAAACATATTTTCGTCTCGCCATGGCAAAGGTCGAATGAATCGACCTCAAAGTTTGGAACTAAAATGGGCGGCATTTCCACCAAAGAAGACAGGTTGGTGCCAATTTGGACTTCTCGGGGACAGTTCGAGTTCTGCTCCCGATTTAGGTTACTACGGCAGCACTTTCCACATTTCGGCATCTCCTGCGAGGATCTTCTTTTTGGGTTTCCTTTTTCTCCTATTGGGAGCATGGGGCCTCAACCTTTCCAGCATTGCTATATATTCAAAGTGAGCGTGCTGTGCTATCGACACCTTTCAAGGCGTTTCACGCATAGAATGAAATTAATTTTCGTCTCGTTAAATTTATTCACTTTGCCTCTGTTGGCATGGTCAGCGTAGAACTGATGCGAACGCTAAAACAAGAAGGGAAAAAACAGCAAATGCGAATGGCGTGTGCATTTGGATTATCGAAGTTTTCAATTCAATCAAAAGTTTCGCTTTGACTTTGCCATGTTTGATGGATGTGCCCAGGCCCACCACCTCGCCACATTTTTTGCACACTTTCAGCCGATGCGATAAATAACAAAATTCTCTTTGAATGAACTTGAAACAATTGGTTTGAACAAATGGTCACTGTGCAAGCATCGCCATTCTCAAAGCGACCGGACTGGTGCACACGCTCGCTCGACTGCGGCCAAGAGTAAAAGCTGAAAAATACAACGAACATCTCTGACACATTGCATCGGCCGAGTGCCGAGATCGTACAGAAAATGTAATTGGGGCGATGGTCGAACGTAAGTGCGACCAGAAAGAGTGCCGACGGATCGAAACACAAACGAACGAAAGTTTACTCAGATAGAGAGAGGGAGAGAGTTTTCTGTCGGTTTGTTTCAGTTTTATGTGAGACTACAACGGATGGTCGCTGGTGATTTGTGCGCCCAAAGCTCCAGCACACGAGTGGGTGGATACAAACGGCAAAAGTCATATGCGATACAATCGCAGGACGTTTTTTTGTCCTTCTTCTCTGCATTGTTTTCCATTTGTCTCTCTTTTGGTGGAACTTTTTTTTCTGTTGTGGAAGCCATTAACGTCGGACGCGACAGCGACAGCGACAGCGCTTCTGTTTCTGCTGTTAATTCATCGGTTGTGTTATTTTCATTCGTTTGTCTGTCCAATGTCGCAACAAAGGCGACGTCCGCACATACCGTTTTTCACTCGCACCAAACGCTATCACACGATTTCTGCCACCGAATCGCAAAGAATGTATCGAACCCATTTCGACTAAGACAAGAGGTTTATCGTACGCTGACCCGAATGGTGTAGTGAGAAGTGACAATACGCTGTTGATGACAAAAGCGAACGATGTCGTGCACGCGCATTAGACGATTGAAATCTCTCCGGTTCACTAGCGCCGATCTGGATGCGAAAAACCAAATCCAATCGTCGTGCCACGCGCAGAGTCCAGCTGCTGGCCAAGAAGGCCGAAACGGACAAGGGGAAGAAGCAAAACGAGCAATTTTACATGTGCTTGTGCTCGCTCAAGTGCACCCATGCATTTTGGTGTTCGCATTTCAGCTTTTAGCATGTGCGAACCTGCAAATGATTTACGATTTGGCAAAACGATGTGCGGACCATTGTTCCCCATCAACAATCGAAAAATCTCATTAAATCATCCGAATGTAAAGAATGACGAACGACTGAGGACCGAACTGTCAACGGAAATTATGGATTGCGATGTAAAGAAAATGGATCGTAATGTTCGCCGCTGGAAATTCAAATGACCAACGATGGATGGATGGGCGGTGTGACGAGCGCAAAAATGACTGACACGGTAAGAAGCACGTCAACCTTATCAATGATCCAATTCATTTAGTCGTCAGTGTATGCGGTCAGAGCCATCGGTCAGACCAACATTGAACGAATGTGTGCGCATGAATGTGAATATTCTCGACATAAATAAATTCGCATTCAGCATGCAGCCAGAACACGATGCTGGCGCCGACATGAACAGTGAACACATCACATGATCACTTGGAAGTTGGTATCGAGAAGATAAATCCATAAACAGCGTCAACCATCGGACGTATATTCAGTGGGACTACACTTGCACTCTCTGGATGTAGTATTGTGCACGATATGAACCCTTTATTTCTCGTTCGGGCACTTTCACGGACTTTGTGGTCGGTCTGGTTTTCAGCATCGTCCACGGACGAGAAAAGTGCTCACAGTACACGTCCCATCCCAAGCCGTTGCGGTCAACATTTTCATTCACACAAGAATTATTTTTATTCCCGTTGCGAGCGCATGACGTTTGTGTGCGCGGAAAGAGTATGAGCACGAAAGGGATGCGGCACAGTTGTTCATACACATTCGTTCAATTCCTTTGAAATCGCATTATCAAAACCATTCTCGGCTGCGGTTTCACGTTATGTCCGCTCCGAGAAAGAGAGGTATGGGCGAACGAACGAACGAACGGACGGCAAAAAAAGCTCAAAATTTTCGTTTTCAATTTAATTCATTTGTGTATTTGGCTTTTTGCCGCTGTGTTGCTGTAATTTTTTAATCAATTGAAGTGGTCTCGAGTACGTTCCCATTTTGAATTCTGCTAACACTTGATGCTGATGGTGATTATTATTATTATTATTACGTTCGAGAGTTTCATCGTCAGATCTGGCGCCGAGAAGAACGGACATTTTCGAATATTTTTGTTCCACATGGCGCTAACCAATGGTATGTATGAACGCATAAAATTAGAAGGAGAAAATAAAAGCGACGACTAACTCTCTCTTTCTCTCTCACACACACACATGCACGCAAAGCTTCGGCCGATCGAAATCCTTCTATGGAATCGTTCGCGTTCGTTCCGTAGAATACGGTTAATAGTTGTCTATGTTCCCAGCAAATGTTCTCAAGAAATTTGCACCGATGCCACTCGATCCGGGTGCATAACTGACGATTTTATGTGTTACCTTGTCAGTGTGTGGTGGCTGTGTATTGTGGTGTCGTGTGAAAATCCGAAAATGGCTAAAAAGTGAATGGGCTTGGTTAGGTCGTCCTCGTCCTCGTCATCGTCGTCCTTTGTTGTGGACACATCCATTGTCCATGACTGCGCTTGGACGATGGCCGAGGAATAAAAATGAAATGACAGACATTTGGACAAGCCGATTTCACCATCGTCCGTTCATCCATCCATCCGAAGCGATTGTTTGGCTTCCATACTGGTTGCCGACCTGACCAACGATATCGTAACGAAGACCGGAGCCACTCATTTTGTGGATCTTCGGCTTTTATTATCGACTGAAATCGTCCAACGAATATAAATACACTTTTTTGTTGTTGTTGTTGTTGCTATTTATAGTATGTGTATGCCGATGCGGATGGTTCGCCTTCCACACAACCTCGTACAGGTCGCAAAAAGCAACAGAGCAACCGATATCCGAGAGTAAACAAGAAGAGGAAGAAGAAGAAAAAAATGATGCCGCTCGAGCACACTCACGTGCGTAGTAATTTCACTGTGTGTAATCTGTAATATATCTCTACAAACACTGCCCACCACCACACTCGATGCGGACGCAAGACCAAACGATATATTCGGATGAAGACGACCTTAGTGTGATAGAAAAGTAAAAAGCACTCACCTCCTCCAACGAAAAGCATTCAGCTTTTCACATTCCGCATTTTTACCTTGACCGCAAAAATGCTATTGTCATATTCGGCACGCATACACACACACACGCCGACTCGCACGTGAATAATTGAAGTCGGAATGGATAGCGCGTCGGAAGTGTGCAACATTCGAGGCGCGTTCGACCGGCACAGAAAATGTGCTTTTATATTCGTAAATTACGTACATGTACGCGCGATGCGAACCAAATGAAATATCCAGCAAGAAAAGGTTGAAAACGTTTTCGCAGGGCAAAAGAGAAAGAGAAAGGATGGCGGCAATGGGGTCGGATAGCATGGAAAAGGGCGAGATAGTGAATAAAGAAGGCAAAAAAAACGAACGAGCCGATGGTGGATAAATAACTAGGATATACTGAACGCTTTCATTTGATATTGGTGCCGGTGCCGGCAATGTGGCCCGTGCGGCCGTGTGTGCTTGTGTGTTTGTTTGTACGCGCGAACCAAATGACTTGTTCAGGAAGTTTATCACATTCTGATAAGGAAGTTTACTGCCATGCTAAAATATTTAAGCGCTCCATAAAATTTAATTTAGAATGGGTGATGCATGCACTCATACGGCATTCATGCGCCGTATCTTGTTTACCCATTTGCCGCCGTCATGCCGGAGTGCGGATACTATCATTTGAAACTGGAAACTTCCCCGAGTCAGAGCGAAAAAAAAATGTATTTCGAAATCGGTTCGCGTATGCACGCAATCGCGGGCGCCCACCTCCACTCGTGAGAGTCGTTTATCGCACACATTTTTTTTCTATTTTTATTCATTGCAGTTGCCTTTTAATTCGATCCGTGCGATCCATTTTGTCTTGCTCGCGCACGTTCCACCAACCATGGTATGTTTCGATTACACGCCATGAACGTTCCCATCGATTTCATCGATCACTTGGTTTGGTATTCGCCATACGACGGCAATGTACACAGCGCAACCGAAACACTTCATCCGCTTACATATTGTTCGGTGTCATTTTTTCTCCTTTTCACATACCTAGGAATATAGCCACGTTATATCCAAGAGCATTCCATCGTCGACGAACGAAATCATTTTCTATTTATCTCGGTGATGGTTTGTATGGAGGAGGTCTGAATACAATAAAAAAAAAAACAGGCGCTGCAAACTCTTCAAACCGACCAGTGGATCCAAAGGGAGAGAGAGAAAAAAGCGTTGTTGCCCTCGTTGCTATCGTGCATTCATCCGAGGACGTATTGACGCTTAGGGACACAGAAAAGAAGCGCTCTGTCATACATACCATATCTATAATTCTATACGTCTTTACATGCAGATGGAGCTAAGCTCAACGGAAAAAACCACTACTGCGTGCAACAAAGCATTGCCGTTTTTATATCAACCCATTCTACCTATCATTGCAGATTGTTTTAAATGTTTATGGCATTCTAATTTTTTACTTGGTAAAAATTGAAAAAAAGAGGAGAAAATGAATCCAAATAAAACGATTCGCTCAATGGACATCTCATAATGGCATCGCATGGCCATGGGCCAGCCATAAGCAAACGTCAAGTGATAAGCGACCGCGAGATGCGCATACTTTTTATTTCCCGACTCGATCCAACGCCATGATTGCCTATTGCCGCCAGAAGCGAATGCTTCTGGAGTGAGAATGCGTTTCCCTTCAAATTGTACAGACGACCACGACCATCATGGCATAGAATACGGAATCCGTATCACGGATGCGATAATAATCATAATACGAAATAATAAACCCAACAAAAATAATAATAATTAAAAGGGAAAAAAATGGAGCGACGGCACCCCAATCCGGCTCCCCAGTTAATGATGAAATAAATGTCAATGGAACGAACAAAGTGGTGGAATAGCAAAGAGACGCTCTCTGCATTCAATGCGAACCACAATTTATGGATGCGCAGATTGTCGCATGCGAGAATATGGTGCAAAAGAATCTCAAACTGAATATTTTCGGCTACAGGAGCCTATATATAGTCGAAGTGTGCACAGAACTCATCATGGAGTGAAATCATGAAATTTATATTCGAAAATTTACTGTTTAATTTGTTTCAGCATATTTTATTGCTCGACAGTGCGTCACTTCCATCACAAGTCGGCTCTTCTTTAGACTGGCGAGAGCGGAGAAAAAAAATGCAAATCTAAGTTAGGACATAAAAAAGCCGTAATTAAAGGCGCAATAAAAAAGGGAATAGATTGGGATGGGGAGTTTTCGTGGAAAAATTAATGGAAATGCTGATCCCACACATCTATAGACGCCGGTTGCGACGATGTGCTCACACAAATGGATCCAAACGAAGGCGACTTCCAAAGAAAGAAGAAAAAAGTGCATTAAAAATAGAGCGCGCGAGACATTCATGTCATGCACACTTTGCACACTGCATACTCAATTGAAAATCGAACCTTTGATTTATGCCTACCGACATCCGAAAGGCATGTGCGCGCAACTTTGTCCGAATTAAGAGACCAAGGCTTTGCGTCACTACCCCGCTGGAAGGCGTCAACCATTTTCTACACACAAAATGAGTAGAATATTGAATGGACGCAAACAAACGCAGACAAAAGTGTGACTGCGCCTCGTTCCAGCTGGTAATTAAACAACATTCAAAAAATATTCGCGCACATACACACTCATGATTGGATTACAGAAGAAAAAAATTACTTTGATAATTTTCTGTTGCCGATTCGATGCTGGAGCCGGGCGATGCTCAGCGAGTGCGATGTATGCAAATTCGCTATGCGCCACCGAATCGCCAACCATAAATGATACAAGCTTTGAGATCGGCAAAAAGCATAAAAATAATAATTCATGTTCTTCCGTTTGATGCGCGTTCAAATGTTCTTTTTTTCGCCTCGTTTCAGGCATGGCAACCCGAGACTGAAACACTGGTCGACAGCGAGTACACACAGCACGCACGCACACACAAAGGGAATGCATTTCACTTCCAAAATGGGTTAATTTTAACTCCACAAGATGTGTGTACGCGGTTCGCATACAAAAATACGCGCCTCTATTCAAACTTCCCGAGCCGGCTGCCGGCGAAAACTTTTTCTCGTTGTAATTCGCCCAACAAAGAATGTAACGCAAACACATAATTCTTATGCTTGCATGTACTAAATCGGAATGACGGCTCTCATCAACGCATAGCTCGAATAATAAGAAGAATAATAACTTGAATAAGTTTAGATTTTATAGCTGTTGCTAGCTGTGGCCGCTTTCATGGTGTAACCGATTCCCTGCCAAATGTATTCATACATTGTGTGAGCTGAGCGTGTATGGGTGTGTGTCTCTGCATATTCATTTTATAATTATTGTGCGCAGTACGCCCTTGCCCATACCGTGCACGCCTATCCGTGAGCAAGGCCGTTTCGCTCATCGTCGACATTGCTATCATATTTTATGGCAACGGCAACGGCAGAAAATGTCGATCTACTCAAGTGTCCTACTCCATTTCATCAACGGCACTTGACAAGCGAACAGAACAACAACAACAGAAAAACAGACCCAACTTACTTGTTGTAACGTGGAAACGTAAATCCCCGCATCAAAAGATGCACAAATTCATACAACGGACCCCGCCAGCCAGTCAGAGTCATTGATGGCATCGAAACGAAGTGGCGACCAAAATGCGCAATAAAAACAGAAAAGAATATAAGAGCAGCAACGGAGGAGACGCGTAAAGTATGCGAGACTCCAAAAAATTGACGACATTAACTCCCGTCGAGTCTGCCGCTGTTGCTGCAATAGAAAATGCGACAGAAACGACTCAAGTACACAATTTAATTACGGGTCAAAGGATAAACAGAGTGTTGTTGCATTGCGCTGCCGGTCGCACAATGCCTCTTCCTCTCTCCTCCTCCCTCATACCATTTCGTGATCGTGAGACACATTCCATCCTTTTCGTCCGTTTTATTTATTTATATATTCCTTTTTTCTGTTCGTACACCGACCACGAGGAATATATTGTCGGTCTATGGAAGATGTGTACGTGAAACGGAGGTCTGTGTGTGTGTACGCGCGCGCTGGGAAATGACGGTGTCCTTTGTAAAACTAGCCGGCGATGCGGAATGCCGCATTTTCTCTGGTCGCCGTATCATTGTAGCATCAACATCACCGTCAATTTTTTTTTTATTTGTTCTGCCATTATCATTTGCAAGCGATTTCATTTTGGTGTGGCAACAGCACAGCGGTGTAGCTGAAGTGTGCAATAGTACCAACGTTTAGGTCGTTCGGTATGTCGGTCGACAGCAATGAACGATGGTTTGTTGACAAATAAACCGAGGAGCAAATAAAAAGGTGAGCAGGCGCGCGCGTTCGCACATGCCACGTTGAAATGAATGCGTTTGCCAAAGTGGAGAAGCTGGCAAAAAAGATGCCGAGAGAGAAATTGAAATGAAACAGCCTCGCACGTATAAGAGGTAATGGGAGGTTGAGGCACATGGATACCTACAACAAAGGGACGATCGAGAGAATAATAATAATAAATTTAATAGACGACAAACGACATCAACAGTCTTGCGCGTGTGAAATTTAATACGGTACACGAAATTTAAGTAGCTGCATGGGGAAACGAATGAACGAAGCCCCAACATCGCATTGCGCTGTCACAACATTTAAAAATAAAATGAGATGAGAATGGCAGCGAAAAAGAGAGAGAGAGAGATAGAGATAGAGAAGGTGAGTGAAAAAAATAAAGCGAATTCGCATGAACTTCAATATCAATAGCAAGGACGAAACAAAGAGCAATTCGAGCAGGACGACAAGCGAAACGACAAATTTATTCGTGGACGAATCGCACTCCACACACACACACACACACCGATCTTTCGATTGAGAGTGTACTACACACTCCGCAAAAATACCTTTTGTTCCCTCTCTCTCCATTTTCCCTCCTCCATTACTTCGGTTAGACGATTCTTTGTGCTTCTACGATACTCGGTCGAACGTGTGAATATTGTCGCTTCCCGTACGATGAATGGCACTTGTACAGCGTACACTTACCCAAGTCTTTTATGTCATTTAAAATTTGTGACGGCAAGGGCACCGAGCTGGTGTATACAGTATACTATACTATATGTGTTTCTTATCAGTGAATAAATCAAACGAATACCGGTTCGAATTTTAATGACGTGCATGGTGGAAATAAAAAGAAGGTATCAATTT
Source organism: Porricondyla nigripennis (assembly GCA_026546635.1). Lineage (NCBI taxonomy): Eukaryota > Metazoa > Arthropoda > Insecta > Diptera > Cecidomyiidae > Porricondyla > Porricondyla nigripennis. The sequence goes on along the minus strand of JANTFB010094208.1, from coordinate 9,674 downwards.
TCATTGGGATGGTGAGTGCGGATGTCATAGCGATTCCGTGTTATTTTGCTCTTCTGCAGTTTGGAATTTTCGACTCACTCACTCGAGATCAGTATGTCCGTCCACTCTGGGCTCTGTATCCGTCATCGTCTCAAGCACGCAAGTAAATCATTAAATTTTATTTTCCCCGTACATATCATTTGAAAACAATACCCATGGACCCATGGTTGCTGCGATACCGTAACGGGAGAGCGAATCTGTTATTGCGACAAGTTTTATTTACATTTTTTTTTCTTCTTCAAATGGAATGTATGAACAGAGCGGAGCTACAGCGAGCGTGCGATTGAATGAAGGGCAGACGAGAAGAACGAGCGCGGTGAGCAGAAGGCCAAGGGGCATGCACAGGTAGATACAGAGAGAAATGCAAAAGCCACGCATAAGCAATTTGATATTATTCGAAAATTCAATACCAAATACCGAACATTTTTTATCGGTTGTGGAATCGCGGGCACCCAAATCCATCGAGAGAAAACACGCACAAAATTAATAAATAAAAAGTCAATTAGCGCTGAATGAAATTGAAACACGATATCCTGTCTCGAGAAAGAAAATATCGTTCGGCAGTTGTTTGTTACGTTTGGATGTTCGGGAGAAGAAACAAACGTTCTGCTTCGAGTGGGTATCTGCCTGTACACAGGCAGACCATTGCATGGAATACTCTCACAACGTCAAAATTGCACATAACAAAATCGTGGAATTTGTCTTTTGTCATTCGGTCGCATGCGTCCATAGCTGAACTCAGTCGATGCGATGAACTCAGTGAAATCGAGAAGAGTCTGTCATTTGATACTCGACACCAAACTCGGGCACCGCACCGAATCATTCGCGTCCGGGAAAAAAGTGGGGAAAAAAATCAATCGATGGAAATAAGAAACGGAATATCGATGAATTGGAGAATGCTTGATGAGAATTATGACATTATTCAAATTAACGAAGAAGCCGATAGCGGACGCTCGCACTCGCGCAGCCACTACGGATATTGGCACGGTACAATCATGTCCATTTCCCCGGTCCGAAAGAGTTCGATGCCGATTTAGCCATCGATTATAGCGAAGTGTGGAGTATTTGGTGCGGAGGGAGGGTGCGAAGAAACCGTTTTTTCTTCTGTCGCCCGACACATTCGTCGCCTCCGAGCATTTCGTGAATTTTGTGTGCGCTGATGTGTGATCTTCGAATATCGCGCTGAACGCTTTCGGTTTTGAATTCTTCCTTTCGCTCCCCACAACGCAATATTCTGCCAGCGGGCATACCATATTTTGAGTCCGAGCGCGCATTAGCCGGCCAGCCAAGCCCGCATATTTCCGAAACGACTTTTCGGTGGCCAGGGAGACGGACATGTACAATTCCATAAATATCCAATTTGTTGGCGCTCATCTTTGGAATGCTGAAACCAACTGATTGGCGTCCAATATTGGCTGCCGCCGCTGCTGCTGCTGATGTTGTCGAGTGCTTGCCTATTGGGATTCATGTTTCATTTAATTAATTATATTTATATTATTTACATATCTCTTTCTCATTTGTGGAACATCAGGCAGCCGGCCAGCCGACGAGCGAGCAGAATTTTCGTTTTTGCCTTTCTCGTTCATTTTCGTCGGTTTTTGTCCCTCCATTTCTCATCACACGCTGCACCATAATCTTTTATCTTTTGTTTCGTGCGTGTGGTGTGTGTACAAGTACGTCTTCTTCGCCGTCGCGTTCTGTCTCTTCTTTTTTGTTTTTCTGTTTTTCTGTTTGTCAAAGACGAACTCGGTTTTGATGAATTTTATATCTGTTAATGTCTTAATGTGATTGAATATTGAATAAATGAATGTGATGCGATCCAGCCAAGCCCATTTTGATACATCGGTAGGAACACAACGATACACACATTATGGACAAATATAGAATGTGCGTGCTAGCGCTTATATGCGTGCATGTTCGTTATGCTTTATGCGATGTTATTCATTTGAATCTGTTCCTGCGGATGGCGCGGCCTGCCATCAATTAATTCAATCGAACGAGATATCGAAATCGAATATTGCCGTTTTTGTTTCCATCGCATCTCATACGCACGTTTATTGGACTTTTTGTAGGTATCCATATACGATATACCGTATACCTTATACCGTATAGTCTCGTATGCCTACATTTTGAATCGATGGCATTCAAAACAACCCGAACAATAAATTCCAATTAGTTTCTGTTTTCGTCATTTTATCTAATTTGTTAAAGTGTTCAATAACACACAGCACAAAGAGTTGTCGCACAGCGCATCCACATCCACATGATGTAAAATATTTGTGCTGCGCAGCGTATTCGTCGGCACAGTTGTGCGGCAGCCGGGCTCACACTTGTGAAATGCGTTCGTATAAAATTGTAATAATAATCGTGTAGTAGGTACGTTGATAGAACCGATAACGAATATGAATGCGTTGCGACGAAAATTCGTCGAAAACTAGTATCGAAATGGAAAATACGCTCAGCGAGTGAGCCGATGGGCGACGGTAAATCGGTGACGAATTTCATCTGGTTGAATCAAATTGGTGAAATAATTCACATCCAAATGAAGAAGAATCGAAATGATTTGACGGCGAACATGGTCGATTGCACGACGTTGAAATGTGATACGCAATTCACCGGTCAATGCAGCCAACAACCGCTAGATTCCATTCACAGCGATGCCATATGTGCCACACCTTCACTCAGACGCAATGACGTGTCCGCACTCCATCCGATACATCTTATCCATCGTCACTTGTATAATTTTCGCTGCGACAGCATCGACGCCAAAGCCAATTGAAATTCACACATTCGTTTGGCAATTTCCATGCGCGATCACATGCCGGCTCGTCTCCGATATAATTATTTTATCTTGATGACACTGTTTCCACGCTCAAGTCAACATGCTCCAGACGATGACAGCTTTCCATGAGCGAAATGGTTTGCTGTCGGGCGCCTTATGTCAGCCACGTATTGATGGACAGCAAGATGTTTTTGTGCTGTCAACAAGGTCGATTTTGTCGTCCACATGACAAGTAGGAGAGATAAAGCGAGAGAGAAAGGCGGAGGGGACGAAGAGAGAACAGCTAAACGAAAAAAAGGAGATTTTGAATTTTTCGCTTGAACAGCACATTTTATCAGTTTGCATCTCTGTCCTCGACAGAGCCGCACCCGCAGTACCATGTTCTGCATGTTGTTGTGTTCGTCGTACCGTTTGCATGCGCTGTGTACACATTTTTCCTCCCGGCTCTTGATATCCTTTCAAATAGCTAAATTACTTCACGAATCGGTGGAGCGTCAGCGTCAGCAGATCATTTGACAAAAATGTCATATTCAATGTGCTTCAAATCAATTCATTGTTCGGCAACGCTTCGACCTGTGTAACGATAACGACCAAGCGTCTCCCCCTTCTCTCTTTCTCTCGCTCTCTCGCTCTATCTCTCTCTTCCACCGACACCCGAACGCTAAAAGATTGTTCCGCCAACCGACGATGAATGAGTCAGAACATAACATGGTATCACAGGGCAGACGGCAGACGGCAGACGGCAGTAGTAGCAGCAGCACCAGCAAAAATGGACGATCATAAAAAAAGATAAATCTAAAAAGATAAAATTCTCATTTGGTTTTTCGATTCTCGGCAGCCGCCACGGCTGCAGCACTTTGTTTTTGAATATATTTTCTCTCCCGTTCCATTTCACTCTCTCGACGTCGATACAGCTCTGTCGTTTCGTGTGTGTCGTCTTTTACATACTGTGAACTGCGGGAATATGTAATGGACGAGATGTGTAGGGTACATACCATAGTATAAATGCAATAATATCCAAATGTTGAGTTAGTTGGTTTTCGGTTCATGTTCCTTCAGTCGAAATAGTCCGTGCGTTGCTTCGATTTTAATTCAATTCGATGAAAGAAGATGAAAATGAAGAAAGCAGAAAGAAGAAGCGAGAAAGAAGAAGAAGAACTGGAAGCGAGGAAGAAGCGTAGAAACGCGATGAAGCGACGGAGCGTTGGGAATGCCGAGAAAGGAAAAAAAAGCGTCAAATTCCATCCATTTTCTATGCATGTGCGTCTTTTGCGCTTTGATGCGGCGCTGTTTCGTCGAACGCTTGACTTGATTTTTCGGTTGCCCTTTTTATTTCGCCTTTGCCATTTCTTTCGGCCGACTTTGGTCTTCCCATCGTTCCACTGCGCTCTCTCACTTCTGTGTGTCCGTGTGCGGATGTGTTTTCCCTCTTCTTCTCCATCTTGACTTTTAATGCCGTACGATCCTATATAACACGTAATATTATGAGAGTTAAAAAAGATTCCAGATTAAAAAAAAAAGTATTTCAATAAAAGCGTCGTCGAGCACCCGACGTGTAGTTGGCGCGCCGAGAATACTTTTGCGCTCGGACCCAGCTCGATTCGACTTACACTCGGTAAACTTATAAATAAGTAAGTCTCTGACCTAAAATCGTACACAGGCGCCTGATGCCTGGCACTACGTTCAATGATTCTACGATCCAGATATGAATAGAAGGCGCTCCAAATTTTATTCACCGTTGCTATCGATGCTCGTCGATGGCCGACAGAGAAGGAAGGCATGTGTAAGGAGAAACATTCGAACGTGCACGCGTTTCGCATATCGTCAAAGTGAAAACGAAAGAATAAAAAATTGTGAAAAGGTAGACATCGCCACGGTATACCATACACACATACAGATACACCCAATGGTTTCCTAATGGAGAGTAAAAGGTTTTCCACGCCACACCGGCACAGTTCACATCCTACGCATAAGTGATGTTTGCTCCTCCATACCTTGAGGTCAGCCAACGATAATACTATTATTGTCATGTTTGCTATGCTCACGGCCGACACAGCATAAACAACTGCACATAGTGGAGATATACCGTCTCTTGCCAACTTCAAAACTACTGCACACCACGGCCACATATGCAAACATGAGCAATGAGCATACCAGAAACGGTGTGGCTCTGCATTGAATTCCTTTTCCGACGCCCGTTCTCACTCAATCGAAACGTATTCGCACACATTTTTACTATGGCATGACCGGAGAAGGAGAAAAACGAGGCCAAAACCGTCGCGATGAAATATCCATCCACAAGCATCAGCCATCGGGCCATCCGCAGCATTGCATATACAATGGATTGACACGGGCGATTGTGAACGAAAGCAAACCGAAGATGGAGAAAAGAGAAAAATGGAATGCGATGCCTGGTGTGCGATACGTTTGTTTGGTGTAGTTCTGACCGAACAATATCGCTGAGGCATCTCTCTCTCTCACACTTGAACGCATACAGCGAATAATAATGTATTTTTTGTGTTATTCACCATTTCAAAAACTGGCCACATCAGGAAAATTGTGTTCATCATTCGTTGTGTGATCCAAAGAAAGAACGAACGGAGGTGCGTGAACACAATGAATGGGCGATACGGAAACCTCTCACTGGCAAGAAAAGGAGTTCACCTCTAGCGCATTCACGTTCTCGGTTTTGTTCGGGTATTGCGTCACCCATAGATTGGCACATACGCACAAGTATACGGGTCTCGATGGATGACATTCGATTTCTTTTCCTTTTCCGTGGCAGCGTCGGCGAACACATGAATGCGAGGACGCTCACATATATTGCTTCGTGGAGCTTATCATTTTTAAGCTTTCCGCCATCATGTCAGAATTTGAAACGTTGATGCGGTTTTGTGATCGAGAAAGATGCGCTCGCTGTTACCACTGTGGCTTCAACTTGAGACACAAACACACAATAATTTGATCAAATTGATCCTCATTAACAAACTCATTCATCCATGTTGAACACTCTGTTAATATGAATTCGTCATATTTCCGCCTTTTCGCTTCGTTGAATCAACTCGATTTGATTCGAATGAACATGGCAGTAAAATAACCGCTTGAACGTTGCCTGCCTTGGTCAACCGCCGGAAATCATGTCTTTTTTGCAAACGACTGCTACAAAATTTATGATGAGCCTTGAGGCTACGAAACGCCGCCCATTGATAGTCACTGATTGTCGCAATTGTCACAAATGATTTGAGCCCGTACCTGAATTCGCAAGAGTATCCGGAATCACCTTCCACGAGCAGTTCCAAGCGATGGCCACTTCCAGAAATATGACTAAGATCACAAGCTCTAACGTGCCGAAGTTCCGAAATGACGTGCCAAAACTCTGCCTACTCGTTGCCCTACTATTCGTATTCAATACGTAGAAAACAGAGATCAATTGATTGATTTCTTTCCGTAGATAGAACAATCATTAGATAATTGGTAAAATGGTGAATATGACATCTGAAAGGGTCAAAATTGAATAATCATCCATTTAACGTCAAACAGGTAAGGTATGCCATTTAATTTGGATGTTTGAGCGTTTATTCCATCCCAATCGATGAATGAGAGGATGTGGTCGACGCACCACTTCAGTTCATCGAGAAAAAAAAACATCGCAAAAGGTTAGGCGTTCATTGCCGTTGTCCTACCCCGTACCTTCAATCAAAACGAATATTTTTTGCTTCCTACACTCAGCGGAGAAAGAAAAAACTTCTCGACCGTTTTCGCAGCTGTGGGGGCGCAGGGCCTCGAAGATACTAGAATCATTCCAATTTGTGAGAATACCTCAGGTATTATTAAACAAGTACAATGGACTGTACTCAGCTCAACAAGTGATTAGTTTGTTTTCAGAACGGAATATTCGATGAGTTATTATTATTATTATTATTATTCAGCAGAATGGAATAATTGTTTCAAACGAAGAAATGTTCAGACACTAGATTGCCAAAATGCCATCATCGCCACCCTCAGCTTTGTCGAAAATTTCCATTTCATATTTCGAGAAAATCCATAATCATTCCCATGAATGGAGGGAATGCTGGAGTACGCGATGCGCTTGTTGCATTCGCCATTCGGCAGAAGTGCCTGGTCATGTATGTATCGGATGCCGATCAATGAATTCCAATAGATTCATTAAACGATAATGACATTCAAGTCGAGCAACCGAGCACATTGAAATGGAGCGTCGAGCATCGGATTAGCATTTCCGAGATGTTCTGCTCGTCCCAATTCGCACTGAATGCGCCCAAGTTCTCTATGTACTCGGACGAATCGCATCGAAAAACTTTTATTTATCTTTCCATTTTCCGATTTTACGTTCATTCCGTACGACGGAATGGTGTGCATAAAGTTTACATTGTAGTGAAGTGTCAACACAGTGGCATCGGCTAAATTGGACACGAATTGCAATTTGCATGAAATTCATTTTAAATGCGGTACTTCCCCTTTGGCGAATGGCGAATGGCGAAGGCAGTGAAGCAAGTTTATCTCTGTAAAACGGAAAGAACCATCACTTCATCCATATTTACGTGACGCACATAGATGAACGATGGCGATAGCGTTTGTGATTTTCATCGGCAATTCGCTCCTGCTCGCTCTCCATCTCTGTCAGCACACGATTGAATGTGTGGGTGGGTGGACAGTGGGTGTATGCATGTTCTGTGCACCATAAATTACGAGGAAGACGCTCCGCATTTCGTCTTTGAAGTTGCCCACCAATAAATACGAATTAGCAAGTTGTTTGAATTGCATACGCAGTACCGCTTCGCTCCATTCGCTCGCCACTGCATACGAGTGAGTCCAAGTCCAAGCATACGTACGGTGTCGGTGTGTATATGGAACAGATCCGTCCATGATAGTGATGCAGTGGCGGAAGGGGCTGCGTGCTCATTCATATGCCGAGCACGCTTGTTTACTCTCATCAAAAATTGTGTACGTCGCAAAAAGCAACCACAGTCAGTCGATGGAATAAATTTCGTGATATGTGGTAGCCGCCTTAATAAGTTCCTAATTCTTCGGAAATTTATTTGCGAGAAACTTGCGGCATGGACGCTGCCGCATCGATAATAATAATAATAATTTATCATTGCGATACACGACCGCCGCCCAACCGCCTGATGCGACCAGCCAAAAATCTTGGATGCTCAGCACAGCGTTGCGCGCACTCTCTCCCCCTTATACTTACACTTATGCAACGAACGCTGCAAGATGCATGTGCTGCATTTCAATTCCGAATGGATGGATGCGGCAAATGCATATTTATAATTCGATTTTCTTTGAAAATGACTCACTGTGTCCCGAACATGGTCGTCGTTGTCGCCATCGTTTTGCGAGAGATGGGACGAGCAATGCTGAAAGAAATGCTGAACGACGAAGATAAAGAATGCAAATTATGACACCATATTATGCACACGGACCAGATACTAGACTGTGTGTGCCGTGTGTGTTGGGAACGCGCCGCCAGCCACACCATTTTATTCATACGTATATGAAAATCGAGCGCCTCCGTGCGGCCATTTGTGACGAGAAAGTACGACGCGTGCATCACTTTCGCACACAAACGCTCGTACGTCTGCGTCTGGTGTATCGCACAATGCCGTGCTCCATTTCGGGGAAAATTCAAATAAGCAAATAATTGGCAAGAGATATGCATCTCTTTTCGCTCCCTTCGCCATTTTACGTTGGTTGTCGTGTAAACACAAGTACGATAATTCAAATGTACACAGACGCACGGAACAGGTCTAGGTACGAACGGGGATAAATTCGGTCTGCAGACTCGACACACACGCGCTCGCTGTTATTGTACATCATCGCAACAAACAAGAACTTATGTAAATAAATTCGTCCGCGCCCGCCCCCGTCCCGTCATCGAGGCCGCACGCTCCCCGTGCTCCGCTCTCCTCTCGTGCATAATTTGTATTAGTAATTATAATCATGATACTGTTAGTTAACCAGGTCCAATTATATCAACAAATTTCGTTTCGTCCGTGTGTGGAGTGGATGGATGTTGGTGCTGGGTACCCCAGGATGCTGCGCAGTGCGTAGTATAGTGTGTGTATGGCAGACGCACGCACTACGACTAAAGCTTCGGCACATTGGATTACATATGCAAAATATATCAGCAAACGATTGCCGTATAGCTGTTGTGCTGTCCTACCTCTTTTCGTGATCTAATTCTAAGAATGAATTGTGTTTTGTCGCACTGCACGGTTACGGGACGGGACCAGGCAAATACCATTTAGTGATATGAATTATAATTTCCAATCTTGATGCGGCATCACATTCTCAAGCGTCGGAAAAAACGTCTGAAGTTCGAATATGGCGGAGCCCCATCACCATTTTATCTGAATTGTGTGAAGTGTGAAGAGCAAAATCGATGGGAAGACTGGGTTTCATGGAAGTCCAATTTCGTCCGTCTTCTAAATGCGGGTATCCATGCGATCCTGTTAAGGGTGTCCAGGAAGTTTTTTTTTTCAAATATCGCCAGTTTTCAAATATTATAGAAATGGCGCGTATGTTCCCAGTCATGACCCCTGCCTAGAGGGCATGACCCCTGCCCAGAGCGTTGATGAGCAGAACGTTCAAGTAGTTTCAAACCCCTGGGGTATGTGGTCATGAGCTTTTGCCCAGGGGTCATGACCTCTGGGGTATGGGGTCATGAACTTTTGCCCAGAGGTCATGACCTTTTGCCCGGAGATCATGACATTTTCCCAGGGGTCATGACCTTTTGCCCAGGGGTCATGAAAGAAAACGAGAAAATAACGATGTTTCCAAAGGGGAAACCAAAGGCAAAAACCGAAAAAATAAAATCTCTCCCGAA
>JANTFB010094097.1:0-13564 GCA_026546635.1 Porricondyla nigripennis | reverse complement strand
AAGCCGGGCAGAACCAAAAATAGACCCAGAAAAAGCGTATTCAATAAATCGTATCTGCGGCAGATATGATCTTTCGGCTGTTTAATTGGAACCGAGAATAAGATGAATGTGTCAAGATAGAGCCGGCTGCCGGCTGATTTTCCATCGCAGATAATTTTATTATGATTATTATTATGATTAAATGCGTTATTGTTCCTCGTCGAATAATAGAATTTACGCATGCGTTTCTCTTCGCTGTTTTCACGCATTCCCGGACGCATCGTCCGGACAAACTGGCCATTGCCATTGCCGTGGGGTTGCCATCGCTCAAAATATTTTCGAAGTACTCGCCGCGAAACAACAGGCACTGCTCTGCACTCACACGTAGTGTGCGTTGCGTATCCAACCGGATTCGAGACAAACATTTATGATAATGAAGTGTTTATAATGAATGAAATTAATCATACAATGTTAATAAGCGCGCAATCTGTAAATAGGTGCATGCTGCGATCGACGTACTCCGCTGGCTGCAAATAATATAGAACCGACATCAGCCAAAGCACGGGCAAACTACTTTGTTAATTCTTCGTGGACTGCAGACGAAGTGTGTGTGTGTGTGTGCACCGAGCCTGCATGTATCCGTTCCTATGCAGCCCGTGTCTGCAGCACACCGTACATCGTACGGTTGGTTGGTGCTGATCTTTTATGTAATTAACTCAAGCATTCATTAAATATTGTCTTCTGGTGCGCGCGCACGCTAATAAAATAAAAAATAATTAAAAGCAGTTAGCGAAACCCATCGATGACGCGCTGCTGTGCGGGCGACGATGGAAGCGATGCTATTTCAGCCAACGCCACATTTGTCGCGCCCCAGCCCCCGCCCTCCTCTCTCTCTCTCTCTTTTCGCGCGGACTCTTCGGTGTAGTTTGTACATTCTACGAAAATTTCATTCTGAATTATGTAATGACATTGTTGTGACTTTGTTCCACCCGGTGAGACGTTTAATGGGCGCGCCCGTATCGGGCCGCCAAGATATTCCCATGCACGCGACAATATGCATGCGCGAGCGCGCGCGCGAAACATTGCACACCAAAAATTTAATGAGCGTTACCACACGGTGGTCGGTAATTTCCGGTTTTCTACGTTCGCATCTCGAGTGGCAACACGAGTAACAACATGCACGAGAACGCCGACCGAGCGACGACCATGGACGGCGGTGAATAAATAAAATATTTGTGAATTTGATGGTGGTGGCGCCGGAACAGGAAAATCGACTGGATTCGAATGAAAAATTCACTAATTCACTGTGTAATTAGCAGTGAGAATCGCGGATGCGCGCCCCAACACCAATCCCAACCATTCGAAATTCGGTAATAAAAGACGACGACGTCGATCTTGTGTCGGATGTGAGGCACGTAAGGCCAATGAAAATCAAGTGCATACGAAATGAACGAAGGAAGGACGAACGAGCGTGAAAAAGCCGGGGAGTCGTGCATTTCATCCCGTTATCGCATCGAATATTGTCAACGGCAATATTCCAGAAACCATTTCGCAGTTAATTTAAATTCTAAATTAGCTGGTCGACGCGAGCGCGTAGTTTCAAAAGAGATACAAACGCCACTTCGCAGCGAGCTCGTCTCCACTACTATTTGCTTAATATGTAATGCACCAAATACGTGGATGCAAACACGTTCGCTTAGTAGTCGCAGCGAGTGAGCAAATGTGTTCGGAATTCGAAAGTATCAGCATCAATTGGCAGTTTCGTTGGCACGCGTTTTTCCTCGCCGTCCCTTTCCGCACCACACAGACAGTGCATCCCACTCTCCGCCGGTATGTGCAAATGAAAATTGATAAATAATGAACACAATGGCAAAGCGAATGGTGCGAAGGAAATGAACAAAATGGAACGCAGAGAGCAGCAAATATGAGATACGCAGCACAGCGCAGCGCCAGAAAATTGCAAATTTTTAAGTTGTAATATTGTTGGGAGTTGCAACACAAAAGAAGAACCAGAAAAAGAAAAAAAAAACGTTCGTCGGCCCCGTCGCTGGGCCCTCCCGTGCACATCGCTTTCGTTTGCCTTTCGCTGTTGTTGGCTGGCGCTCCCTTCTCGCATTTCCCATTCCCATTTCGCACAATGAATTCTTTCATGTTTAAATTCGTTTGGACGGACTCCTTCTTTCCGGCACACTTGTGCCGACCGTATCTGTCTGCCTGTCACACCATTTTCCATGGACGACTGATGGCAGCGGTGGTGGCGGCGACAGCGACGCCAACGATGGTGATGCCCTATTCTTTCGCTTTCTCTCACACTCTGAATGAATGCGTCGGTGGCTGCTGCTGTTGTTTTGTGTCGCTGGCACCAGCCACCCGTTCAAACCATTCATCTTCCGTACCCCATCATAAGCAACACATTTACAGAATATTAAAATGCTTGAGATGTCACTCTTCATTTCGACGACTGCGAAATTTGTTACAAAAGAGCAATATACATTCACAGAGTGTGAACATCGATCGGTTACATCACACCCGAAAAATTGGTGAGGAAAACAAAAGACGAGAGCCGACACCGGCACAATGCGCAGGCCAGATCCGCGGAAAAGAGACACGGCGAAAAGAGGCAGACAGAGAGTGAGAGTGAGAGGTAGGAGAAGGAGTGTGACAGGCGAATAACCGCAAAAAGAGCAAAAGAAAAATGAAAAGAAAAAAAGTTAAAAAAAGTGGGAGATGCAGGAATTGTTGAGGAAACGAGGAGCGAAAGAGAAAAACCATATTACGTTTCGCAATTCGAATTAGCAACTTTTCCACTTTACAAATTCCGTAAAATTTCAATATTAGATTTATCAATGAACGAACGACACTGCGTGGAGTGAACGCTGAACGTGCGAGATGGCATCTCGCATCCATTCGCTTTTTTCCTCTTTCTATTTTTCATTTTTTCTCGCCCATTCTTGGATTGCAAGGAACGAGAGGATGAAGAAGAAGAGAAAAATGAGCGCGGAAGACAAAGGAAGTCGAGCATATTGTATGATGTACCCAAAATGACTGAATCCGCAACCAAATAGAACGGAACAAAGGATATGTACGATTGTACGATGTACCCACGAGCCACCGCATCTTATTCTATGTGCGGCATTGCTGCGACGAGGCGACGAAACCGAACGACACATAGTAGACGACGGCAATGACAACAACGGCGATGGCACTGGCACTAACGTGGCAGTCGACGGACCCCTAATTCACTTCTGGTCGACTCACGTACCGATTGCGTAACTTGATCACGACGAACACACACACACACTCGAATCCACACGAAAAAGAGAAAAATTCTCATCTCATTTCATTCGTACAATTTTAATAATATTTGACTGACTCTCGCATTGCAATATTGTACAGAGTAGTGTGAGTGCGCGTTCGGCGCAAAACTCCGTCCCCATTCTATGTTTCTCGTCTACCTACACCCGACTAGTTTATTCCATTCGGGAATTCGGTCGGTGCTTTTGAGCGTGCTATAATCGAAGCGCAACTCATTGAAATTATTCCGCGTTTCAGTTGTGCGTTCGTCTCGCAAACTGTCGTCGCTGGCTCTCTTCCGCTTGTTGGAATCGACGAAAGGGCGAATGGCACGTTTACATGGTGTAAATAATACAATAAGCAAACCGAATACACATCGACCCGAATGGCAAATAAAATTTGGCGCGCAAAAATGAAATTGAAATGAAAAGAACGGAGCCATCCACTTTTCAAATTGTTGACACTTCTCGCACAGAATGGATTCGGCGCGTTCGTGTACGTGGTGCATTACACCTAGGTGAATTCATTCGTCGCGCACTCGTCCGTAGCTCTAATTCTGACTGGCATTTGGAATCGGCAACGCATTACAATTACATGGCCGCGCGTTGCGCGCACAGAATATATGCACGAATTTCGATGGCTGCACGTTTTGCACAGGGAAAGAAATGATAATTTTAAATACACTTATCTAATTAGGAGACTCACACAGCTACAGCTACAGCTAAAGACACAGACAGAGGCTATTACGTGTCACCCATTCTGGATGATGTACAACCAGAACATGATTCGTCACTTTTTCCCCGGTTTCGGCCACGATCCATGCGCTTCGTTCGTTCCGCTCATGCCATCGTTGACGCTTCCATTTTGATAGTCGTAGCCATGGGTGTGCGTGTGGCATGCAGTCGACAATCCTGGTGAATGCGAATGATATTCAAATTCCACTGACACTTACGCGGCACCGCACACATACTCGAAACGAATGCGTACGAAATTTAATAAGGACGAAACAACTTGTGCTCAGCGTTCGCTCTCCTTTTGGCCGTCCCGTCGCCCTGCATATGCATTATTATTATTATTATTTTCAACGGTTTTTGGTGTGTGTCTGTGTTCACGTTGGCCTGCGTTTCGGTTCGATTCGTCTTTTCCAGAGTTTATTTTTTATTTCGAATTCGCTTCGCATCGCCATTATTTGGTTCGGAATCGTACGGCATTACACATAGTACGACGACTACGAATTCGAGTGTACATTATTTTATTGTGTTTTACGTGAGCGCGTTCGTTCGCTGGTTTGCGCGGTGCTGGTTTGTACATCCGCACGCGTGTCGCCGCATACACACGCCATTTTCGTCGATTCTGGCTGACGGAATATAAAAATCAAATTATAAAATTCATTCGAACGAAAAGAAAATGCATAAACGTGACACATGAGTGACAGACAGAACAAAAGTTTACGCACGATGATATTTTCCCTGCGCGTCGAGAGTGAGCGAGTGAGCGTTGTACATTTCCCGCTCCGTTTTTTTTCTTCCATTTCCCGCACATTTTTATTTTCACTTGTACGCGGCCCCGTTCATCCATTCGTTCGCGGAATAATGTTTGATTGGCTGATGTTTGTAGCGTCACCGAATGTTGATGCCGTCTGCATTCGATATTTCTGCGCTGCTCACTTCAGTTTGAGTGCGAGCGGAACGAAGGTACCGGCGGTCGCGTGTGTTGCACGGTTTTTTTCCGTTCAGGTTCTGTATCTTTTTCCGTTTTTATCATTATTCCGCATTCACGTTGGAAAACATTAATTTAATATTTATGCAAATGCATGGAACAGCAAAAACATCACCGATTTTTCATCTATCAAACGCTTTCAGCTTTCACTCACGCTCACACGTACCTCGTACACACACATGAATTTCACATATCGGTCCTATGGAATCTGATAAGCGAAGATTTTCCATGTCGGAAAACGATTTACCCCAAGGAGATCCGTGTTTTCCACCCCGAAATTGAATGTGTCATCTGCAATCAATACAATGTGAACCATTAAGATTTCATATTTTTTTCTTTTTTTCATTGTGTTAGCGCCACGTTTGTTGGTGTGATTGCATTGATTTAACACAAAGTCAATCGTTGATTGATTGATTTTGGCTTCCGAAGTGGGCCCATCTCTAAGCCGAATGCTTCGAAAGCAATCGTAGACGATTTATGGTCTGAAGATCTCGTTTCAAATGCTGAACGAAGCAAATCCAAGTTGTGATTCAATCCGCCCATCTGTTTCTTCCAAAAACATATTCCACTCCGGATCTGTACGTTCAACTACGTTGCCACTAGAATCAGACTCTGGGCGCATCATTCAACAGAATGGAGATGCTTCTTGAGCTCGTTGAGTTGCTTGCTTCTCGTGGATCCATTTTTATCGTCCACCAACCAGCCGAACGCAAATAGTGTCCTCGTACATGTTATTGGATAAAGGACATGCCCAGTATGTATCTTGTGCATGCGGCAGATCGCCGGGCTACGTCGACGGTGCCAAATAAAATTCGCATTACTGAAAATCATCTATTCACAAACACTCGCTGCTGCACACTCCACGAAATGCTTACTTGCGATTGCATAACATTTAGGTTCTCCTTCAGTGTTCTGCCGGGTCGACCGTGGCCACACCCCTCTTTACCTCGCGTTCGTTTGACTGCTGCAATTTTAATGCTATGCATACCCTGCATAAAATAGAAGCCAGAGCAGGCGGAGAGGAGAAATATGAAAGGAAGAAAAAAATAGAAGAAAAGTCGCCCGAAGAAAAATCACAACGAAAAGTGTCTGTTAAATTCGCACACATTTCGCTGGTTGACGTCTGCTGCACTCTCTTTTTCTTCGCTTCCCATTTTCAATTCCATTTGTTGAGTTCCGTTCCGTTATCGCTTTATGCAATTCACTGGGCGGTGTTGTCGTATTGTTGCATTTCTTTTTCTGCCTGCTCTTTCTCGCCGTCTGATTCCCGGCATGCGAACGCCATTCGCGCGTGTCCTCTTTTCCTTTCTATCTAAATACAACGACACAAACACACATCCACGGACACACGTTAGTTACGTGCGCTGCGCTGAGCATAGTCTCCACGGTCTTCGGAGCCGTTACCCATTTTCTTATGTCGACACATCCAGATATGGTATTGCGAACCGACGAAATTGCAATTGAAAGAGCAGGGAGACGAGCAGGGAGATCGTCAGGAAAAGAAATCGCTCCCATTCAAAGGGAATATGACATTTCCATCTACTTGCTGTTAGTGCTGGGTATGGTTCTTCGGTGTCTGCTCTCGTTCCTGCCGCAATTCCTATTGCTAAGAAACATCCACATTCACTTCGTGACATTGTTCATTTTTCGGTTCACAAAATGGCATAAAACGGAGACCGATCTTGTGCTCACTTTCATCCATTATTCTGATTTTGAATGAAGATAATAAAAACGTAGCAACGTGTCGGTTGACGGTGACGGTGTCGTCGAATGTCGTCGAGTGTCGACGACGTTGTCGGCGTCGTCGACGATATCGCGCTCCAGTGGTATGCACTGCACAGCGCTCGTGCTCGAAAACCGATTTCAAGGTGAACGGAATCAGCAAGCGTCAGCCACGATGCCGTGGAGCCTTTTCAATTGCCATGCGATTGCAGTTCATCCTGTTCGGGCACAGATGGGTGTGTGTGTGTGTGCATTCGAATTGGCCGCTCAGCATGCAAAACGATGAAAATTGAATTTGTCGATGTAAATGCATCCGAAGGAGTTAATATGTGTGCATAAAAAAAAATTCAATTTCTATCGATGCGATGTGCGAACCTGTGTGTATGTTTGTGTCAGGGTCGTCGATCGAATGCTATCACTCGCCGTGTGCTGTAACTGTGAGTCTCAGGTGACGTCGGTGCGGCAACAAAGCACTGGATGCCAATGCTAATAAAGACAATATACGTGTAGGTAGAGCAAGTGTGGCGAAAAATGTGAAATGAATTCGGAATTGGTGATGGTGCCACTGACGGGCGAGGCATCTTCAAAGCACACAGAGGGCAGAGGGGGAAGTAGTGATTGGACGAGGCGAGAACTGAGAGATCTGAGCGGGAAAAAAACTGAAATGAACGGAGGAGACAAATGAAATTGCATCAGAAGCACTGACAGCGAACCGATTTCGAAAAAAAAAACAGAATGCGCCAGAGACGCGAAGTCGTGCCAGGGCCAGCGAAGGAAAACTTTATTCAAATGAGTTTCTTTCAGGCGCACACCATTCGTAGGGGGGCGAACAGAAGGGGCGACGTACCAGATTGGCTTTTTTCTCCTCCTTTCATCTCTTGCAATATGTGTCCGTTCGCGTGTTTGCCGTGGCGGTGCCGCAACGATGATTTAAATTCCGTGAAATTTGCCGACGCCATTTTTCCACGCCACATTAAATTGAACGCGATGACGATTCCATGCACACAACAATAAATTTATGAATTTACGGAACGACATCTTCGTCGGTGCGTTGATGGCGCTGCTGCACTTGTCGGTGGCTCCTAGCGGCCGCGTCCCTGCGCAGAGCCTAGGTAATGGTAGTCGACGATTTTATGCAAAAATATACACGGCAAACGACGCATCAGAATATTTTCCGTGCAACAGACTCGCTGATAAATCAAATGCGTGCCACGGTTTCTCCCTCGGCTTCGTCTGCGGAAGAACGGAAGCGCCAAACCGGCCAGCCCACTGTTGACTGTGTCACTATTTGCGCCCTTCACTGTGTACTCTGTGCAGTTTGCATCATTGATGGCTTGTATCTTTGTGTCATCGGCATCCTACCGTTTGAGTTTTGCATACGATAAAAACTGACGGAAAAACTGACAGCCAGAGACGAAGTCAGTTGACTTATCAAGCCATGGAAGAAGAATATGTATCTACTTCGTATCTTCTGGTCGTTTTGTGGCGTCTTTTCTCGAAAACCCGTCTAGCTAAGGATTTGGCCGAAGTTTTATAGCAAAATTATGCCAGTCAACCATCGAACAATGTTTCGAGACATGTTTTGGCCGGCACAAGCCACTCTAGAGCTAGATATTCGAGTGAAAGTGAAATGGCCCGCCTGATTCATGAGTAATCGCCGTTGAGCCACTATACTCCGTGTGTGTATAAGGTCAACGTGTGGCGGACTCTTTGCGTTTGCACTTTTGTGTAACTGGACATTCCCTACGTTGCTTGGCATTGGACATTCGAATGAATGTCAATAGACGTTGCAGGACGACGAATTCATTGCGATCAGTTCCCTCTGTTCGGTCGCACACAACTGATTGTGTTTTGGCATTCACATTTCATGATGGCCGCCGGCCAACTGCATTTCGGTTCGACTAATTGCGCCGTTCGAGCATTTTATGAATTTGTGGTGTGAAAAAGCCTCGTCGAATCGAAAAGATGAACAATTTGGAAATGCATTTTTGCTCCGTCGCAATTGTTGCTGCCGGAACGGAGTTGCACTTTTCGTCCTCTTCTCCAATTCGAATGAAATGTTGCTGATCCTGAACGATCCGAATCCAGGCGCCCACCTGGGGGTCTATGGTCTGTCATTTGCTAGCTCATTTCGCACACCGAGTTCGAACTGAAACAGCCCATACGGAATGAAGTTGGATGCAATGCCATAGTTTGAAGTTTGACCATCTTCGATTGGCCCATTGTTAGCAGTGCAAGGAAAAACGTGGCAGATAAAGACGATGGGTGTTGAAAAGCGAACAAAGTGCGATCAATTTCAACAATTCGAGAACAACTATTGTACAGTCATCGGTCCTTAGGCGCCTACAGTTCCCGGGAACTGGCCAAAGGTGAGGATTCACAAAACTCGGGCAAGACCTCTAGGCGGATAGTGATAAGCCCTAACAGAGATAATTCCGGATTTCATTTGAATTGGTGGCGAGCACGTAAAGTGGAGATGGGCCCGTGTTCGACGAGAACAAAGCACGCAGTTTGGAATCTAAACAAAAAAGGGCAAATAAAATTCGATCGACCTCAATGCGGCCGAACCGAAATGCATCGGATGCGCGGTACGAGCGATGTGAAGTGTCCAATGTGCAGCCAGAAGTGATATTTTTGCCGCAATTCCGTATGTACCGCGTATCGGACCCAGATAGCAGTCCGCCCTGCGAATCAAGACACCCAACCACGCCACCAGCGTTTCATTTGCATTGGACTCGAACGGTTGCGCGTTCGTTTCGCGTGTGCTTCGGACGCCCATCAATATGGTACCGTACGACAGAGTTGGCATAAGTTTTGTTTCGCTCTGTTCCTCCATCATTTCGTCGAATTGATCGATAAATATTGAAGCGTTGCGCTGCAAGCTAAGACACACAGCGCACCAAACAAAAACAATGACAGCGAAATGCATGTATGGCGAGTCCGTTTCTCCTGCAACTCTCGCTTCCGTTCTTTTTTTTGCAATTTCTTCTGTTTTTCGGTTTTTTGTTTTTGACGAGTTTCCATTTTGACGTATCTCTTGCACGGTGCCGTGCCATCGATTTGCGTATGAAATGCGCCTGAATGTGTCTCAATGCTGACGCTTTTGCATTGATTTCGCATTCGAATTGTCGATTGTGTTGGCCGTGCAACGAGAGATGAGCACTCTTTTTCCATGTCGCTGCATCATTTGTTAAATGTCGCACAACGACACAGCAGCACCGAAATGACGGAGAAAACACGTTCTCGCATAAAACATTCGCGTGTGCCGTGCCTGCCGCTCCGAGTCGAAACGGAGCATGGAGAGATAGAGAAATCGACAATCGAATGGAATATCGGCAACAGCGAGTGAGCAAGCAGCAACAATGACAACGAACAGCAGCAGCGCAGCGACAAACGAAAGAACTGCGACTGTGACGTGGCTGGCATGCGCGACAGTTGTGGTTTTTCAATCTCTTCATTTGCGGTGCGCAACGGTGCATTTTCGTACGAAATGAATGGCATTACAATCGCACAGAGACGACAAAACGAAGCGGAACGCGATAGGGCGACAGACGACCGCGTGATATGTATGGAAAACGGTGCGCATTCGTGGACGTGGCCGACTACAATTGCCAGCGCGATTCTTTTGACATTATTCCGTCGAATGGGCGTCATCCTCTGGCCCCCGCACACATTGCCCGGGCCAAAACGGTTGACGGTGCACGCGTCTGTCGAATTGGCACAACCGTAAGCCGTCAATGAAAATTAAATCGGCATTTGCGCCAAATTTGCTTAAGACGGGCGAGGCGCGCGCCTTGTCAATCACGGCAGGCAAAATCGCTGGATCAATTCAGACAGCGAATGCACGCGAGGAACGATGGAAAGGAAAACAAGCGAAAACACATCGAAACACAAGAGAGAAATGTGCCGTTGAGCTGGTTCTCGCCAAAGGGCAAACATGACAACCATGCTTCGGCTTCCAAACATTCGCAATCGGAGCGTACGCCGTACGGGGCAGCACACACATGCGTTGCGCGAAAACAAACGTAAAACGTGAAGCGTTTTGAATAATATCGATCTAGTCACACGATTGCCGATGTACGCACATAACAATGGACGGGACACGTACGGCGGCAGCGACAACAATATAACGAGAACCTTACCTTACCATGATCGGCGAAAGAATGTGTTCGCATCCGCGTTCTGGCCGTACTGCGCACCGAGCAAAAAAGACAGAGAAGAGAATAATCACTGAACCGAATCGCATCCGCGATTCACGCGCTCACCGTCGCCCAATCGTGTTCGTTTAATACAATATATTGGCCGCGCATCCACAACCCGCATGACAATAATAAGCAGCGAAATGTAAGCGACAGCCAAGCACACCGCATCAAAATCAATGTCAAAGTCGTTCGATCGCTTGGCAGTCAATCGTCACGTGAGAGCACCGTCAGCCGATGGAGAACGCAAGCGACGAAGCGCGGAGAACACAATTCGCATACGATGTTCGACGTCTCGAAGAAGGGCGACGCATAAATCCGATTATGCCATTTCTTCCGCGCGCGCAACAGCGAGGCAAAGTGGCCTTTGTCTTTTGGCAGAAATATGTACTCAATATATGCACGCATCGCATCCTTCAAGTTGTTAGCGTTTGTTCGCGCAATTCGTTCAAACGCCGAATACGTTTGCCGTCGGAATCGAATGTATGCTGAACGCGAATGAATGTATATTTGTGAAGATATTTCAGTAATTAATGTTCGACGATCGTTGAAGGAAGTGCTCTCCGTACGTATAACGTAGGAAATACTCAGGCCCAAATCGCATCTATCCGGATGGAGAGATTCGTCTCAATAGGGCGCGCGCATGTGTGTGTGTGTTGAACGGAACGGCTTACATTTGTAAGCGTCTCCAGGTGCAGTTGCCTAATTCATCTGAGCTTCGAATCGCTCATGAAATGTCGAAAACGAATTCCCAAATCCTTGCAATGTGCGGCTCCCAATTAAATGCGCATACAAAATACAGTTCGGAAGCAATCGAATCGAATTGTAGCAATCGACATGGAAACCATCGAAAACACTGCAAATCGCATGGCTCAGCTGGGAGCGTCGAGCGTGGAAAATGGAAAGTATTAAATAAATAATAATGGAATAAATGCATGCGCAGTGCGCATGGGACGAGAGTGGATGGCAAAAGCGAGAACGAGTGCAGCGTTATTATCATCATCGTTCGCCATTAAATAAGTAATCGGCTTTCAATGTACGCACTCGATCCCAACATAGATATTGCAGTGCAGCAGCAGGCGAAATAAGTCCACCTAATAGACGCCGCACGGATGTGGACGATGTACGTGCGTGGTGTGTACGCGCATAAGTGAATCAATTTCGATTGGCAAGAGTCGAAACAATCGGATCGCACTTGTAAACGAAAACAAATGTATAATTGTGGCCAAATGTCGGCCGCATCGCATTTGGATATATTCCATTTTCTCTGCATTTCTTTTTCGACTCCGCTCGCACAACGCTCTCATCCCTTGAATGCGATTTACGGCGAAACCGAACGTACATCTTCATTTTGTTTACCACGACGAATATTTTGCCATTCAATCTACGCCATCATAGAGTTATACTGTTCCGCTTACATCTGTAACAAGCGTTCGGATGCTGTGTGCAGGAGTGAGCGAGCGTGTCTGTCGGTTGATATTTTTTTTGTTCTTCTTTCGATTGCCGTACCCGCCGTTCCCGAATGAATGTGGCATGCCACGAAGAGCGAAAATGATGGAAAATCATCAAATCTCGTACGGAGTAGAAGTAGATGGATTGAGGTGAAATTGTTTAAACGTATGAATGCGTGATGGGCGAGATGGGTGATAGGGGGTGTGGAACGAACGCCAAACCGTTACCGCAGACACACAAAAATGTATAATGCGTTCACGATGCGATGGAAAAAATTCCAATTTGGGAATTGACGAAATCGCGCACGAATCCAGTGTATGCTCAAAGGTGAAACACGACAGCGCAGCGCACAGCCCTTAACTGGCATCAGGCCGCGCATATATTATATTAAAAACGTGATTTTGAGGTTTCGCCAATGTGTCTGCGTCGGATGTATACTCTCTCTCTCTCTCTCTCTCTCTCACTCGTTCTTTCTCGCCCGTTCGTTCCATCGTCTGCGCACATTCGTATTCTGCCCACATTGTTATTAGGGGTATGTATGCTAGTATGTATTATTACGATCCTTATAAGGTGCATGTTCTATCGTTCCGTGCACGAAGAGTCGAAGACTGGGTACGTCTTGCACGCGTATACGAAAATAATGGTTAATGCGTTTCGTTTACCGAATATATGCTCCATACGCTGATTGACGACCATGATATCGTTGCCGGTTGCCATGAACGAGATCCAGTATTTTCTCTTCATTTTTTTTTTCGTCGCCGACGACCACATCGTCTCTTTCCGTTTCGCGTGGGTGATATTGAAATCTTATTGCCCCCGCACATGCACCCACTACGTCTCACCCGTCTGAAATCCTTTTTTCTTCATCTTCTTCGCTCTCTTCTGTCTTCCTGGCATACGGCACCGCCAAATGAAATGAACACGACCGGAGAAAAAAATCACATCTGAGTGCATGCGACGCTCGTTGTTCAAACGAAGAATATTCGCATACGCGAAATGCACAGGTGTAGAGAGAGAGAGAGAGACGCAGAAAAAATGTTCTATATTACCTTAAAATATGCAAGAGATCTTAATCGAAGAGCATCGGCGAAGACTTATGCGACGACGCCGACCGACATAGGCAGCGGAGAGCAAAGCCGAACGGAGTGCAGACCGACTATAATCAATTTGTGAATTTCAACATTAGTTAAATCCTGCTC
>JANTFB010093986.1:0-13586 GCA_026546635.1 Porricondyla nigripennis | reverse complement strand
ACTGTTTGAAAACACTGTTTTCGACGCGAAAACGTGGTGAAGAATAGCAAAAATATGAAAACATGGTTTTGACGCAGCGTCAAAACAGTGTTTTCACCAAAACACCGTGAAAACATGGTGAAGAATCCGGGCGTAAGTTACACTAAAACGATATTAAAATATGTTATTGGTCACCAACGGAATTCTCGTATTTCTGTGAAATCGGCAATTATTCACTTGTCTTCATTTCGATTTATATTTTGAATAATCAATTGAATGTTATTTATTCTGAATTCGCATTTTTGCCCGAGCAGGGCTCTGCGAGTGAGCTGGGGTCTGCATAAAAATTGTATTCATTCATATACTGGAACCACCCTGACGGTACATTTAATCGAAAAATCGTTATCAAAAATCGATTTCCCGGCTTAAAAAACCTTGGCATACAAATTTTTAGCAAAATCGAATTACCCGTTTAGGCGCTAAAATCGATGGAAATAGCCGTTCCAAATGGATATGGAACATTGTTCTGATCGTTTCATGATGCACTACCTAAAGCCGATTCGAAAATACTACCTGGCAATTTCAATGTCAAGTTAGGACGTGAATAGCATTTGTACCGCATGGTCGGAAGCAAGAACCTTCACGAAACGAGTGACTCAAATGGTTTCCGCGTCATCGACTTCGCCCCGCCCAGGAATCTCGTCTGCAGCCTGGGTCACAAGCAAGGACATGCACAAACAAACGTGGATCTATCCGGATGGAAACACCAGAAATCAGATGGACTACGTGCTACTTGAGGAAATACTTTTTCCCAGCATCACGGAGGTGATCTCTTCTAAAACCTCGTGGTCGAAAACGTCTGAGAGTAAATGGTCGTCAGCGCATGCGGTCGGCTCTATATAATACGTATATAATTATTTATAATGAACAATAAATGTTCGTGGCAATACCGTCCAGGGACTGTTGGTGACATTTACGTTGGTAGAGATGGTGATGACATTTGGGAAGATTTCAAATCTGGTGTGATTATTTCAACACGAAACGAATCTCAGATATGCTTGCGAAGCAAAAATATGCCCAATGGTAATCATATACTCGTATATTGTTCTCGACATTTTCATCCACTACATTTTTGGTTTAGTCGTTTTATTCACGACGTTTCCGACAAAACACTTTTGACACGACATTTTTAATTGTCACCATGCGAAATTACCCCTTCGTGTGTTTGAGAAGCAATGAATCGTATTTTCAGGCAACTCATTCGTCGAGAACATCGCAATTCCTATTGGATATTGAGAGGTTCACCACGAATTGGGATCGATTCATTAAAGAGCAAAAGAATTACATTCATGCAAGTGTTCAGGCAGTTTCGGTCCGTCATCGAAGACACATTATGTCCAATATTGCTCAACGCGGCACCCATATGCCACTTCAAACTTCCAGTCTTTGTTCCATTTCTTAAATTGTTTACATTTCGCGTGAACCGTAAAGCTAACCGTTTTTTTCTCTTTTCATTGGCGTTTTTACGAACAGGTCATAGCGGCGTCAATCAGCTGGGCGGTGTATTCGTCGGTGGACGACCGTTGCCCGATTCGACGCGCCAACGAATTGTCGAACTGGCACATTCCGGTGCTCGACCGTGCGACATATCACGTATTTTACAAGTGTCAAACGGTTGTGTGAGCAAAATACTTGGCCGATACTATGAAACGGGCAGCATTCGTCCACGTGCGATTGGCGGCTCGAAGCCACGAGTTGCTACCACCGAAGTTGTCAACAAAATATCACAGTACAAACGGGAATGTCCGAGTATTTTTGCATGGGAGATTCGGGATCGACTGCTGCAGGATGGCGTCTGCTCCAACGATAACATACCCAGTGTGAGTAGACCTCAATGTGCTTTTGTGCAATCAAAAGAATAAAGTCCAGAACATAAACGTGACAATTGGCAATCGCCCAACTAACAAATATGTTTCGGAGAGGTGATATCGAGGTTATTTTCCATCCCTCGTCAAAGATTCCCGTTTGATCAAAGAGAGCTCTCCGAAAGCAATTTGGCGCACTTTTCCGAAGATATTCTTAAAATATAACCTCGATCATGCTTACTATCGCAAGCTTAATGGGAGCAATCGTTTCATAAGTAGTTTCGGAGAAACCTCTCCGAAGCTATTGCTTCTGTCTCGAAGATGGCTTACCGATGCTTCTCCGGAATATGTGAACAGAGCAACTGCTCCCATCAAAAGCTATTTTGAATAGAACATTCCTGAGGAAGTTTCGGATAGAGGTTTCGGTCGGAAAAAATGTATTTTTTCCAAATTTGTTTCGATTTTTCCTTTTTTTTTTGTAATCTCCTCCAGTCCTCGGTGTAGTGTTCCGCAAAGCACCAATTGTATGTGAATCCGATTATTAAATTCACATTAAATGGCTCGTGGTTTCATTGGGGATCGAACCCTGGTCCCGACGCATGCTTGTCCAATACGCTTTGCACTACACCAATCTGTGACATGCTTGTTGTAGCATAGAAAATTGAACACATGTACCCTAATGTAAAATAGCCTCGAAAAAACCTCGGTGAACCGAGAATTGAAATCAAGTGACATATTTCCGAAGCATGTACCTTATCACCGAAGCAAATGACTGACTTGCAGCTGACGAATGGTTTTGGTTACAAACAAATGGCATTTCTCCGAAGCATGTTCAAGTACATTGTACCTAATCGCCGAAACAACTGGCTAGATAAAACCTGTTGTGGCAAGTAACGTTTGAATCTATAAGCCATTGCTTCGAAAGAACCTCGGAACACCAGTTCAAACGAGGTATCTCGACTCTGCTTTGGAATAGATACTCTTCCGAAGCTTCAACTTCTCATGAACGTACCATAAAATTACCATAATTCCTGGCGAAACTTCAGTTCCCGATACCGCTTGTTGATTCACCTCGGATAGACTTCTCAGAAGCAACCAAGCAATCTCATGAGCATAGGATATATATGCCGGATATTCCTATGATCATATTATATATTTACATCGCTGGATATCACATATGTATAATGTATATACAATAGGAAGAACGAACGATCGAACATAGAGAACTGACCAATTATTATGAGTGTGTTTTCGTGGTGTGTCGGTCTGTCGGTATGTTCATTTGTTGACACACCACACATACACACTCATAATTATTGATCAATTCCCTTTGTTCGATCGTTCGTTCGTTCGCTGTGCACCATTTCTGGCATATTTTTAGATATGCAGCAATGGGTAATGGGTATATATTTGCATAGAAATATCCTATGCTCAAGCTCATAAGAATGCTTGGAAGCGATCATCGAAGCTATTGCTGCGATAGAACGATGCTTCTCCTCACAAGCTCCAGCAAAACTCAATCGAAGCACAGAATGGAAAAAAGTAAAACACCTTATTTTGGCCACACCACATTTTATATTCCAGAATTAAATTTTTCATTTTAACTTTGTGAATTTAACTTTGCAATGTCATCATTCTCAGCAATGCTCTCACTATTGAGTCGAGTGAGAACATTGCTGAAGATGATGACATTGTAAAGTTAAATTCACAAAGTTCAAATGAAATAAATTTAATTCTGGAATTTAAAATGTGGTGTGGTCAAAATAAGGTGTTTTACTTTTTTCCATTCTGTATGAGAGGACCGCACGTTTAAAGTTTAAGCGAAAACGAAATATCAATCGAAGCAATTGCTTGCAGAAAAATCAAGGAATCAAAACAAAAATATCTCTCCGAAGCATATTTGTTAGTTGGGCGACCTATGGCGAGATAGGAAAGAGGCCGCCATGGTTTCTTCGGCGGTATGTCGGTACACTTTTTCGACTTTTCGCGTGCATTGCGAAGACGCATAAACAAATCAATCGACACACTCATTCGTTCACATCTTGCTGGCTCAACGATCTTTCGTGAACAACTGGAAATTATTGCAACAAGTGGTTCGGCACATTCTTATTTCCATGTATGCAGACAGCTGACGAAAATTTAGAGGAAAAAATATGAACAGAAACCGACGTGCCGGAGCGATCTAGTTGCGCAAGTGGATGGCTGCAAAATTATTTCGTCTCTCACGTCCGCTATACTTTGTTGTCGATTCTTCTACTTCTCATCGCCGGCGTCATTCGATGGTTGCAGCGTCACAGCTATCGACCGACTGACTGAACGTGACGTGTTCCGTCACCGCCGTGCCGAAATCACAATATCGTTAAACGTTAAACGTAATCATAATATCATCGCAGGCGCTTTTTTCCTTTTATTTTTTGCATCGCCGCTGTTGTTGTCGCTAGTGACGGCGACCGCTTTCACTTTTTGTTTTCCGCATACCAATGAGTTCATGTCTCCTTTCTTCTATTGTTTTTACACTTTTTGCCATTCGAATTGGTATACATTTGGTGTCGTCGTCGCTGTCATCGGCGTCGTCATCCTCGTCGCCGTTGTCTATGTTGCCTCACAGCGCATAAAGAATGAAGTGAATTTAATGGTCTGTGAGTGCTAGTCTGTTAGTGTGTGAATGTGCCGGCTCCCCGACCCTATAACAGTGTACAGTATACACCAAACAATGTATACCGATTTGGTGTTTATTTTGTCTACTATTTCGCGAGTAGATTTAGTATATCCATCGGTGGATTGAAGTTGGCCTTTGCCAAGCAGACATTATTTATTTAATTTTCCACTCTGAGCGTCGATTGCACCGGAATAGAATGTGCCGCCAAATTCGCACCGACGTCACGAGTCGTCAGAAGCCGCACGACGTTGTGAATCGCTCCGATGTCGTTAGCTTTTTTGTTCTCTTCTTTCAGTTAACAGCGCACATATTACTTTGCTACATTACACATGATACACGAGCCACGCCACGGATACGCATACGAAGTGAACGCCATGAAATCTTTCACAAGTAAATAACTGACAACGAGTCGCTGTTACCTTCGAGCGTGTAGCGTTGCCGAATGTAGCGATGTAGCGTGTGCTGCTTTCAAGCTGGCTACTACGTACAGCGTACACGTAATAAATTTTATTCAATTTTCCGCACGTCGGTCTCCCGATTCTCGCATCTCGCAACTGCAGCCGTGTTGCTCCGTCGCTCTGGTGCCCGTACATAATAATAACCGTTTATTTTCCATTAAATGCGTTTATGGCGTTATATTGACTGTTAAAACGGCGCATCCATTCACAATTCTTTTGTAACTGATTCTGCAGTGATTTGCTTCTTTCATCGTTCATCGCGCACCGAATGTGTGAGTCCGTGCTCCGTGCAACGGCTTCGATTGGTTGTTCGTATGTTCGTTCCCTGCATTTCGTCTGGCACGCAGAGCGTTCCCGAATGGTGTCCAATGTCTGCAATCATATTTGTACTACGACTTCACAAGGAGATGCTTCGCGTATTCGCAATTGATTTTTCATTCGCCGCGTGAACCGGAATGCCTAGCAACCGGTTATATTTGCTGAGAATTATCGCCGAACGAAAACAATGCACCCGCTCGGAATTACTTTTGCGTTGATGGAAACGCTTTTGGTGCGATCGGCGTGGCGACAGCTCTGAATTACGTAAAAAATTATCAAAATTGCCGTATGTTATATGCTTCAAATCCATCTGCAAGCGGAAGATACGTGCGTTCGTGTGTGAGTGCACGCCGTGATTGTGAGCAGCGTCGTCTACTTCAATGAAAACGAAAATAACTTCCAAAAATAATAAAATACATAATTGAAACGTTTCGGCACCAAGAAGTGAAACGAATTTTAATAAATCGCCGGCACGTGCACATCCAGAAGGAATGGAATGGTCGTCACTGAAGTGAATATCGCGTTCCACTCCGAACACACTGCAGCATGCACAGAGCACGGTGCACAGGCACACCACAACATTATATCGGCCGAGAATGGGTGCGTATGCGTACCCCGTACGACGTCCGCGTCCGCGTGTGTGTGACTGTGCGTGTTTTTTTTTTTTCATTTTTCATTTTTCTATGCGGAACTCGAAGAGAAATATCGTTGAGCCAGTGGCGTCCGTTATCGCAGCCGGTTCTCCGCTCTCGATATAATTCTATGAATATGGTCGATTGATTCTGAACTGAAACTTTTCGGAAAAACAAATTACAAATTGAACATTAGGTTGTTTCTACTTTCTTTCATACTCCTTCTCTCCCTCCAGCTCGATCGGCCGATATGTTGTTGTTGTCCATGTTGCAGTGCTCGACACATTGAGAGTGAAACGAAAAACGCGATGCACAGGAGGCAATGTGTTCTTGGACGATAGGAACGGCAAATCGATGCTTCCATTGTGTCGCCATCCACGAGAACGTTGCGACTCACGACAATTGCCATCATTTGCGCGTGTGTCGGCCGAGTTGTTGCTCGCAAAATAATAATGTGTCGCTTTGTTGAGTCGATTTGAATTATACATTGTACACCGAATAATGTATAGTTGTCGGCAGTCGGCACTACCGATACACAAAAAGACACAAACGCGTTCGTGTTCAATCAGTGGTGTAGTGGACGTCGTCATCGGGGCTCGGGCCCATTTGGACGACGACGCAAGTCGCACGTCTACTTTTTCTGCATGTATATTGTATATTATTCTGTTGTTCGTGCGTATCGCTTAGTGCTCATTCATTTCAATATGTTATGCGTGAATATCGTAGTGTTCCGAACGATGCGGTACACAGGAGGGGTTCGTTCGTTTCGGTTTCCGTTTTGTTACACACCGTTCTGTTCTTTCAATAGGTTTATCTCGCCGGCGGACTGGTCCATGAGCTTCGATACACAATTCATATGTGGATGAGAATAATGGAGAAATATTGTACGTTCATATCGATTGTCTTTATTTTATTGACCGTTCGTTATCCGTATTCCGTAACTCGAATGAAACTCCCGATTCCATTACTTTTCCCATTCGATGAGCTCCAATAAATATGAGCCCACGTTGCAACCATTACAAAAACCATGACCCATTTGGGTGGTATCGGGAGAGTCTCTTAAATAGTGCATAAGATGGCGAACGGCAGACGCGATGTGCAAAAAGCACAAACAATCGCAAAAGTGTAGAAAACAAAATGATGGACAAGGAGCGAGACACAGAAAGTTAGATGAATATACCGTGGCACGACCTGAATGGCCACGTCGGCCACTGAACGGCATGAGATAGTGTGAAGTGTGAAAAGTGTGACCCGTCGGTTAACGACCAACATCCCAGGCATTCGTTCACACATACGGATGTATTCGGATTCCATGATCCACGGTCGTCACTTCGACACACGCAAACGCTTGAAATCCGTTTGGAAGATTGAATCCCGTATAGAGTTTCTGTGATGTAAAAAGACGACTGTGATGTGAGCGTTGCGATGGCCTGTGAAAATTTTAATTACATTCCATGTACATTTTCCCTCCTCCACTCACTTTCCCATTCCCATCGCCCATCGTCTACGGCGCAATCTCACACATATCCAATTCAAATGAGAGCAACACGGGACCACCAGCGCAGTTGTGCACGTCGAATGAAATATACAAGCTTTTGGCCGCACACTGGCGACATGCCGCACACAATTGAATTAAACACAGAACGGTTTTTCCGGTTTCAGGTGTGTTCGATATTCATCGTCATATGTCGCACGATAAATAAACATTTGTGCGCTGGCTGCGCATCTAGCTGTATCGTTAGTTGTTTAATTACTTGACAAACCGCAGCAAATGCGATAAATGCGGTGCGATTCGCATTACGGTTGAGCGGTAAAGTTATTCCGACGCGGTGTGTGTGACATCGTGTTCGGACCGAATTCCATTAGTCGGTAACGGAGAGTCTCAACCTGCTGCTCTCCCACTCGTGCCGACGGACGAATCTTTGGCGCTGGCATGTGCGCACTGCGCATCGACTCATCACGCAATTCGACATTCATTTTTTACAAGATTCTCAAAAATTGAACATCACCTCTCTTTCACCATGCCTCGTTCATTCGTTGCTCGCAAATGTTTCTTCTTTTCACTCGTGTCGGTATCGCGACATTCGTTTGTCGCCCCCTTCCGCATAATTGCATTAGTGCAATTTCACCATTCGTTAGTGATGCCGTGCCCTGAATTGTTCGCAATGATTTTCGGCATTCGATTGTTTCGCTACTCTCATTCGAATGGCACAACGCGACCCAGTTTCGAAAATGTTGATGAACGTATCAAGAAAAATAACAATAATTCGAAAGAAAACAAACGCCTGAGCAAGCACCGAGCATTGATTGAATTAAATTCCGTCGTTCGTTTCCTCATGCCGATTACGGAATACCATGCAAATGCGTTGCCGCCTGCACTCTCGATGCGGATTCGTACGCACCGTAGACTAATCAACGATTTAGTTCAATTGGATTGGGTACGGAACACGTTTGACGTGCTCACTTCACAGTCACATAAGCCCGAGCATATTTTGACAGGAGCCGATGAATTCATTCGCGATGTGTAAATACTAACTGTATTTATTGCATGACCGGATACATCGGCCGTCGTTTCTATGCAATCAATTCTATGAACGACATTTTATCCGAGCTGAGTGAGCTCGATATATATGTTAGGACTAAAAATCGCATTTAGGATACCACATCATTAATTTTGTCAACCATTGTCCTAGCATCATCTTATCGTCTATCTTCCGAGTCCAACAATCGGAATATAATCTGAAAAACTGAATTGCAACGCATCTCAATCGTGGAAACTGGGTCCAAATTCAGACATCAACAATACGTGTGTGGCAGGCTGCACACGCGTTAACTATGTGTGCTCCAGAGAGCGATGAGGTTCAAATCAGAAGATTAACACTGACACATGACACTCGAATATTCGTCGTTTTTTTTTTCTCTCATCTCGTCTTGTTCCGAAACCCTCAAACGAGAATGATGGTGAGGCCGATAAACGCTAGACGGCTGCATTTCGTACTTATGCATACGCTCTGAATGAGATGAGTGGCTGTCGAAGATAAAAATCATATTACATACTATTAAAATTATAATAATAAATCGCGCACGATGCAAACAAATAATCTCAATGGCAATAAGTTGGCAGGCACACGCCAGCAAACGAGGCGGGCGACAGAAGAATATCGCATCAGTATTTCCATTTGGAGGTTCGGTTGGTATCTCACGGTGTTAACGGTGCAGAGCGCCATAGCATGTCGAAAATTCCGAAAATGAGAGATCTCTGCCGGCGGCAATCAACGGACTAATGTCTTCTATGCGGCACACACAGACACACTCATACAGAACTTTAAAACAATCGTATTTCGTAGGCATAATATGGATTATTTTAATTGAATCGGTCGCTTGACCATATTTTTGAATTGCATGCGTTCGGAGGTACTCGGAGGTCGTATGCGCCTGCTTTTTATTAAATTCTGCAAGCTGTGAATTTCGCATTTGAGAGACGCTTA
The DNA here is from genome assembly GCA_026546635.1 of Porricondyla nigripennis. NCBI lineage: Eukaryota > Metazoa > Arthropoda > Insecta > Diptera > Cecidomyiidae > Porricondyla > Porricondyla nigripennis. The sequence goes on along the minus strand of JANTFB010093986.1, from coordinate 4,187 downwards.
CAATATCGCAACATTTCTCTCTATTCGTATCGTAAGTGTGTTTGTTTTTTTTTCACGTCCGCATTTGTGCGATGAGATGATCGAAATCGATGCGCTCCCATTTTAAGCAATTTTTACGCTTCAAATCGTTTGATAGCTGGAACAACTAGATGTGTGTTCCGCGCGTCTGTTTATGAATTTCCGTATTACGGATTTTGATGTTAATCGCATTTTCTCCTTCAGCTCTCCGCCTCAATAGGGCTCCGTATATAATCACAATAACAATATTGGGACTCATCTGCTGTTATGATTCGATCGTCATTTCGTTGAAAAGCGTGAAGGCTCAAGGCGCACACTCATATTCGCACACAGATAAAACAACGAACTACTGATGCATTTAATCTTACCATCTTTTTCCATTTAGTTTCATTTCGAGGTCGTCTCGTTTGGAGAGTGCACACACGAGCGCGTGCACACTTTATCATTATTCATTCGATTTTAATTTGTGATTAAAAACTTATCCGGCAACATATTCCCAGATGCGCCCGTACCGATGTGATTATGATAAGTTTTCAAGTGCAATAAACAATACCCCAATGTGAGCATACCATACGCGCCTTACAACTGTGTCATTTATGTTCGAAAAAAAAGGTTAAATATCCGAACTTGATCGTTCCGCGTGCACTCGTTCGTTAAGAAATCCGGAACAGACCGGATCTCCAATCATCAGATATGTGAGTCACCACTCAACAGTTTCGACAGTGCAATTCGGCACGGAAACCGAAAGGAATCTGAGCTCGCGCTCCCATCAAAACATTTGCTGTCGTCCATACGCCATACCGCATCTCGTCAATGACTCAAACAAGTGAATGGAATTCGCATCGTTTTCCCTCTGCTCAACGATATTCGCATAGCAAAGAACCGTTCATTCAACGAGGCTGTGTGTCCAAAGTGTGTCTCTGTCTATGCGTAAAAGTGATGCGTTTTTTCACCCACTTAGCTCGTGAGCAATGCGTTCCGCTTCGACAGCGTTGCCATTGCCATTGCCGTTCGTCAGCCGACGGCATCGGCACTGGCGGGGGAGGTGGATTCGGTGACGGCGGCGACTATCTGACACCCAGCCGGAACACAAAACTAATTATATTTTTATTCTGAAGAGATAAAAATCACGCTCGGGTGCTCCGAATTATGCACGCACCATCAACATCGTCATCACCCTGTATCATTGCTATGTAGGGCCGGCGCCGGCGCCGACGCCGACGCCGCCGCCACCGCCACCGCCACCGCCGGTTACTTAATGCATATTATATATTTCTTTTTCCTTTTATCGATCTCTGCTATTTGCGATGGCACACATACACACACACACAGGCATGGGCAACACACGCACGCACAACGCACACTCAGCATTTTCTCGTTCCTCGTTCTTTTCGTGTATTTACGAATTCTTCACGGAACAACAGCTTCAAATAGAAGCGTGACGATGGGAGCAGAGATCTACTAGAAGGCAGTGGCAAGGCTACGCATTTTATTGATTGCAAATGCGACTGACGAATATTTTATGTTATTTTATTGTATTCGTGTCACACGATGCGGCAATGCACGCTGCACACTATTGACACTATCGCACCATCTCGATTCGGTGCGAGTGTGTGTCGTGTGTGGACGGTTGGAGGTTCCAGGACAGAAGCAATGCATGCCGAAATTAATGAATATATTATGGTGATTATTCGCATTGAACACGCATCGTTATGTTCGTCGTGTCGTGATGCTGTCGGATGGCAATGACCGAAACAAATAGATCGATGTGACGGCGACTTTTCATTTTTCGGATCTTTCTGGCTCTCCTTTTCGCTGTCCCTTTGAACGAGAGTATGTGTCGGTGTCGGTGTGGGACAGAGCGCGAAATCAATCAACGACGTTCGAGCATCTATTTGAACTTACACTCGGAATTCATGAATGTTCTTTTTTCTCTTTTCTTCTTCTTCTTCTTTTCTTTATCTCCGAACACCTAACTCCCATTTGGCGGTGGTGCTAATCTTTTCCAGGTGTCGTCGATAAATCGCGTGTTACGGAATTTGGCCGCGCAAAAAGAGCAACAACATCAACAACCAACCCAAATTGGCAGTGGAGGACCAAATAATTCGCCTGTTGAACGTGCCATTGCCACCGCATCGTCAACGTCACCATTGGCACGGACGTATTTTCCACAATTCCGTTACCAGGGTGGTGGTGTGTCGCATGATATGGCCACGCACGACACACCTCCCGCATTTTCCATACAAAAAGCGGCCGCAACAGCGACAAATAACAGTACGAATGGGAGTTTAGCAGCGGCAACGACAAACAGTGTTTGGCCACGAACACCGACTCCATGGTATCCTGGATCGTTGAATTGTAACAACACCTCATTCTCGTTTGGTCTGCAACCGCTAAGTCCATCAGATGGCACCACCACGATTTTGTCATCGACGGGCGGCACATGCGCAATCGACGCCGATGAGCACCCGACCTCGAAGAAAGGTAAATATGCGTTAAAATTCCTTTCATGTTCGTCCCGGGTACTCTTCTCCTTTTTTCTTTCTTTCGACCGATTGCCCGGCATTCGACACGATTTTCTCGATTAGCTCGGCGCAACATTATCCGATATTATTGATATTTGCTGTTTACACCTATTCATCGAGAAAAACAAAATTATTATTATTGATGCTCAATTTTCATTATTGACAGTGTCGCACAGTCGCCCTGTCCTCTCGGGCTATTGTCTGTCTCCTTGCACACGCTCGTACGGCAGCTTCAAACGGACACGAAAAGTTGTCGATGAAATTCGTTCCTTTGCCTGCTACCTACACCTTTTTACACGCCAGAACCTCCACAATAGACATAGACAGTAACCATTTTTCTTGGGTTGTGAAACAGCATATCGCACAATCGATAGCGCAACGGCGGATCGGGAGAAAAAATGATCATCATCACTCTATCACAGCACAACGATGAAGAAATGTTAATAATAATAATAATAATAGTTTACAATTTGTTTCAATGATTCGTTTTTGTTACTCCCCGCTCCGTTTCTATTTCTTCGCACTCGCACATAAAATCAATCGTTTTGAGCTACACATGCGCACACACACTCGCACACTGGCCATATCCATTTGTCTGTGCAAAAAAGCAAATAGATCTCCTGCATAAAGTCTCGGCGAGAACGAGAGATGGAAGAGCGCACGAACAGGGAGAAATCAAACCATTGATAAACGGTAGAAAAAGGGAAGAGGAAGAAAAGAAAGAAATCATCATTTAACCATAAATTAACAACACTCTGTGCAGGATAAATAGGTGTTCAATAATAAAAACAATAAATAAACCTAAAAGTGGTGCTTCAATGCACCATTCAACAGCAACAGCCAGATAGAGTGAGTGTGAGGCAAAGCGAAATCCATTGGATGCATTATACAATGGGACAGCAGCAGCGGTAGCGGCAACAGCATTTATCATTCATTTTCGTTTCTTCCCCTCGTCGAATGGCTTCCATTCGTTCGATAGCTGCCGACGGCTGTCTTTCAGCATTTCAAATTTAAACTATTCTGTCATCGGTTGTGTTCCTTTTTTTCGGTCGTCGCCTCGTTCCAAGCTACACGATCATTTTTTTCTTCCTTCTTTTTTTTTCGTCTTTGCACACGGGCATCGACCCATGAACGCGTGCGTACGTTCAGTGCTTCCGTTTGCCGTCGCTGCATCTCTTTTCAATCGGTAATCATTTAGCTGCGAGCACTAACACTGTCGCAGAGCACACGGACAGCATAGTCTCCATAAGAATAAGGAACCAATAGTTGGCTTGGCCGTCGCATCTCGCATCTACCCATGCGACTTCCAGACCTACACAAAATGCATGTTTATTCTCTCGGTGAACGTGGCACGCCGTATCGCACATTGACTGTAAGTCAACGGTGGAAAAAGGTGCACTCGACGACATCGACATCGGCACGGCCATGTTGCGTGCGATCGATGCATAGAGGGCTGCAGTTGCCGGCATTTCATACAAATGCCATACCTCAGGACACAACAACATAAAATCTGTCTGGAATAATGGAAAACATGGAAAACATGGAAACGCTAAGAGATAAATCACAATCGGCAGTCCCGTACGATCGTACGCATGTTGCATATGGCGCAGATACTGGACGTCGCGACCGTAAACTGTTGATGTA
>JANTFB010093875.1:0-13588 GCA_026546635.1 Porricondyla nigripennis | reverse complement strand
AGTCCGACAATTCCAAGACCATTTCAATTTGATTTCTGTCACATCTCGAACCCAATCAGTGACATTATTTATTGCCTCTTTACGATGAAAATGGGATTTATGGCCTGCGAAATCCACACGATGTGGTGGAATTGATTTTAATTTTTTTCGATCGTAACATGTGTCGGCCGTCAGTTCAGGGAAAAACCATGCATGCGACATCTCCCCCCTCTGCCCCTCCTTCTTCTTCTTCTCCTGCATTGAACCCGTTTTCATTTGTTTTAGTCTCTTTGGAAAAGGAGTGAAACGTTCACGCATTTTTAATTTTTCGTTGGGGAATCTGCCAGTATTTGCATAAATAATTTCCTGTTCGCATTTCAAACATTTAACCGAACATTCACTGCCGTAAACGAGTTTGTTTTTTCGGAAATTGTGCCATCGAACTGAATGAATTTGAATCACAATCTATCTACCAGCCGAATGTTGTTGTAGTAGTAACCTAACACTCAATAATTCACACGACAACATGATTCGCACCATTGCATTGAAAGATAGCGAGACACGCGGCAGCAGCAACCCTGGTGGCAAAGAAAGAGAGAGAACAAAAACGAAAACAAAAGCAAAAGTGCTCGCGATCGCACACATATCCAATACAGCAATACATGTTCCGCACTCGGAATACATTGCAGATTATGGATAACAATGAAGTGTGTTACCCACCGCTCGTGGTCGGCTCTCAAATTTCAAGGTGAACGACAACACAATTTTTTTTTCTCTCAACCGTTGTTGTCGGTGGCTGCCTCTCTTGGCATTCCCAAATCCGTACGCCGTACAGCAGAGAAACGCGAGACTGAATTCTTGTTCTATTCGATGCTTTCCACATGTTTCGTCCGATTCGCCCGTGTTCGATAACGTCCTATACATGGTAGCAAACATGCAACCTATAGAATTGAATCGTGAAATTTCAATTTTTTTTCCTCCGATGACAAAAGCCAACGAGATCCGCTTGTTTAATGAGGTCTAGTCAGGTTCAGTCTAGCTTTAGAATATGCCCATTACTCATTATTATTAGTTTTATTATTCTTAAAATCTCCGCCACTTTGTCATTCGGCTTGACTTTTATGTGGTTTGCATTTTTCGTTTCAACTGTCACACAAAAGATGAATATGAAATCGAGTCCGCGACATTTTTGGCGTACACGACAACCTACGCTGGACTCCATTGACATCACAAATACAGACACGGGAGCGCGCGCCAAATAAGTCCAACGGAATACAATCTGCGGCTATGTGCGACCACACTCATCTGTCACCAAGCGTATCGATTACGCATGCTGTCTTGATCATTTTTCCCATGCTGGAATTTACGTGGCTTTTCAATTATGATATTATGACGAATAAAAATGAATAATGATGAATTGGACACCGGAGCTGCCACATACCTGTAGCCTGTAGGTACATGGACATTCATCGAAGCTGATGAATGAGACATAACATGTAGGAAAAAAATCATTCCATACGGTGATTGAATTATGTCTTTATTGTTGGATAATTCTATATATGCACCTATTCGCTAATTACGCACAGCGAATGCTCACTCAGAACTTCCCAACGGTATCGCATTCTAGATCCCCGAGAATGACGAATGAGTGGAGAAGTATTGGCAGTTTGGATGCTTGCGCGTTGATCACAGTGATATCGAATAGCGTTCGTATCGATTACTCAGCAGTTTATTGACTCAATAGAAACCGAAAATGTGTTTCGCTTTCAACGACAAAACATTAGGATCCGGTGTGTGTGTGCCTGTGTAGGTTAGTGTAGGTAATGGTAATGGGGTAATGGGACGATAAAGCTATAACAGTTCGATTTGCTGCGATGCGGAACAAATAGCAAAAGTGCGAACGAATTACGAGCAAATTTCCGTTGGTCGTGTCGTGTCCATATTCGATGTCAGTGTCGCTGACGAATACATTATCGTGAATTTAATTTGTTAGGAAACGCCATAAGAAATCATAGAATCAATACAAACATAATTCATAAATCATCAACGTCCTGTTACTGTATTGTCGGCTGTCCGTGCACATGAAGATGATGAGGCTGACAGACGTGGATCTAGAGGCATCTCTATGCATCGAACAAAATGCGACGCGTGCGGATGTTTTTTTTTGTTCTCTCCTCGTTCGCCTCGTTTGATTGCTGGCTCGTGTGCGATCTGTCATTTCGCACCATGTGAGCGATGATGCGTCGAAATCAAGAATTTGTACATAGCTGTTGCTGATGCTGCTGTCAGCAGTTCGTCTGAAATATCAATAAGAATCATATGCTAATACATAACGAAACAATGACGATAATAGGAATAAGAATAATTGGCGATGGAAAAAAATCATCAGGAAATGAATTGGTTCGCATGAAAATATCATGTTTCATTGATTCGCTGGTGCTGTCAGCTCGCGTGCTAACGATGATTTATTGCAACGCAATGATTGACTGGAGCATGTTTTTTTCTTGTATCCCATGTTCTTCAAGCAATTTTATTGACCAATTTATCGGTTTTCACTGCGTGTGGCTGCAATCTATGACGATGTTTTGCTCATTCTATTTGCATAGACATATTACGCACCAATTGGGGATTGAGTATCTTCTGCGGCGGTGGACAGCACACAGCACCCAACAGCGACACACTCTGAAACGGCGCTCGATGCTACTGCTGCTATGCGTATTGCGTAAGGCAATCGAATTGGATCGAAATTTCATTTTTCGCATTTGGATTCGTTCTTCTTCTGCTCGAAAACCTTGCATCCTAGAAACAATAGCGTGTGCGCGATGAAATTGACACAACGAATTTTTGATTGTGCTAATGATCTAGTACAAAACGTACACCGACAACGTATCTTGTCGTTTCGTTCCTCCCTCCTCTTTCTCTCGTTCTCTTCGTGAAATTATGTGCCGAATGTTGCGAATTCGGTTCACTGTCCTCGTCCAGTTTATGTGCTCACGTTGTGCGCATCAGTGGCGTTGAATAAGATTCGACGAAAAAAAAATTGAATAGAAGTGAAGCACGCGCCACGACGCCATTTTTCCGCATACTAATACTGAATCGTCGATTTTCGTATCATTTTCAGATAAAATTAAAAAAAAAACGAAAGAAAAATGATTCCGATTTTCAAGAAACTGGGTTTCCTGTACAACTCCTATGTGCTGGCGGTATTAACCATTGGTTACATTTTGGGTGAACTTGGCCATTATTTGATCGGTGTGACATCGAAGCAGACAGCGATCGAATTGGACTATGGCGACCATGCGTGCCAGCAAAATGATACATCGTTCCATCGACACCTTCTCCCAACGCAATGCGGTGATATTTTGGCGGCCGACAAATGTCTGCAACTGCATGTTAACGGAACAAATTACTGCGAATGGAACTACAATGGCTTGGGCTTGGACTATCAACTGTTGGCCGGACCGAGTTTCATATTGGTGTTCACAATAATGGGCATTGTGCTCGGCATCGTTGCCGACAAATTCAATCGCGTCAAAATGTTGAGCTTCTGCACCCTCGTGTTTGCCGTGGCAATCATTCTGCAAGGATCGGTCGAAAATTACTGGCAATTGATTGTGCTACGCATGATCATGGCGGCCGGTGAATCGGGATGCAATCCATTGGCAACGGGAATCATGTCGGACATTTTCCCCGAAAAGAAGCGTGCTCTTGTAATGGCGATTTTCAATTGGGGCATTTATGGTGGCTACGGCATTGCCTTCCCGGTCGGCCGATACGTCACTAAATTGAATATTTGGAATTTGGTAAGTGAAACTGGATACCGTTGCTACGCATCTCATCCGTGCACATGCACAGCAATCGCAGCAACTCATTGCATTTGGTTTTTTTCTCTATCGTACAGGGTTGGAGAATATGCTACTACGGAGCTGGTGTATTGGCCGTTTTCGTGGCAATTTTGACTGGAACAACACTGAGAGAGCCCGAACGTCAGGCGATCGGCGAACAAAACCAAGCAAATTCCAAAAAAGTTTCCCTGTGGAAGGTGATCACGCAGCCCCGAATCATAATGCTGGTGATTGCCGCATCGATTCGCCACTGTGGCGGCATGACATTCGCCTACAACGCCGACTTGTACTACAACATTTATTTCCCCGATGTCGATTTGGGCTGGTGGCTGTTTGCCGTTACCATCGGAATCGGTAGCATTGGCGTCGTCGTCGGTGGTATCGTCTCCGATAAAATTGTCGCCAAAATGGGTATCAAATCACGTGTCGCCGTACTGGCGATCAGTCAATTGGTTGCAACACCATTCGCATTCGGTTCCGTCCTATTCGAACCATTCTGGGCGATGATCAATCTCGGCATTAGCTACTTCTTCGGTAAGAACGATTGCATTGTACACGTTATTATACAAGAAAAAAGACATAAACTAATCGAATTGTGAATTTCCTCATCTGAACAGCTGAAATGTGGTTTGGCATCGTGTTCGCCTGTTTGGTGGAAATTGTCCCGGTGCAAGTGCGTTCAACAACCGTCGGCATTTTCTTGTTCGTGATGAACAATATTGGCGGAAATTTGCCGATTTTGGTCGATCCAGTTGCCAAGCATCTCGGTTATCGTGCATCGATCAGCATTTTCTATGCGGGTTTCTATGGAATAAGTAAGTAAACGACGTTCGGTTGGATCGATTCAGAGCGTCCATTCAAAACGACCGATTTTTTTTCTCCCGTATCTCGATTAGGCTCGTTGCTGTTCTTCATCACCATCTTCATTATGGAGTCGTCCAACGAAGATGATGTCATTGAGGCGACCACACAGCAAACACCCAAAGTCACACACGATATTGGTCATGATAATCGCGTTTTCGCCGACGAAACTGGCCAAACACATTTGTCGCGAACAGGCGCCCACTATCAGCATGACAACGGTCACCCGACAAATGGCCATCCACCGCAAACATTCCGGATAATTGAAAATAGTCGACTGTGATCTTATGTTGCACTGCACAAGTTTCAATTTGTCGTTGAGCTTTGCCAAGACATTACGTTTAGTTTTAGTTATACCTGATTAAGTAATTACCTACCACTATGTTTTGACTATGAACTTGTTCGTTTGTACATAATTTATTTCTCTATTTTTATAACAACTCACACGATTTACCCACGACACACACACACACACGACTTCATACGAATGCGATATGAACGATTTTAGAATCAGTTGAAATTCACGATTAGAATTGAATATATATTGCTGCCGTGTGGAAATGGCCACGATATGATGAGTAATAAAAAGTCACGCATTGATCTAAACATGAACGCGACGATTTGTTTCAAATGACAACAGATGGCAGCCAGTGGTGGCGCACGGTACAATGAATGCTCGCTGCTCACAGAAAAGTGATGGAATAAAAATGGGTGTTTTTCTACCGGTTTCGGTATACAAAAGCGCACCGATCCGAGTTCGGTAGAAACAGGTACGAATTGCACTGAATGTTTATACCGCGTAAAACATATCACTTTCCGTTTACAATGCTCGGAATTCAGCGCGCAGAATTTCAAGCCCAAATTCTGTCAGAATCTTATACCGACTCGGTGTAAACATTCAGTGCAATTCGTATCTATTTCTACCGAACTCGGCACGGATCGCATTTGTATACCGAAATCGGCAGAAAAACACCTATTTTTATTCCATCATTTTTCTGTGGGTGCGACACGGTTGTTGATTCTCGTGTTTGGTTCGAGTCCCAGCTGCACGCACGAGCCACTCAATTCAACTGAAAATAGATGGCGTTCGTCGTCCACAAATATGATAAAGCAAAGCAGTGCGTGCTAGCTGCTGGCAGCCAACCGAACAATATGAAGAAGAAAAAAATCATTCCATGTGTCAGTAGTTCGAGCAGCGTAGAGTCGATCAGACTCACAAATAAAACATTCATTTCGTTTTCATTCTCGTCGAAAAGATGCATCAAATGGCGAAATGCAAAAAATAAACAAATGTGAACAGTGATTTGATGTTTTCGTTGAGCAGTGCCGTAATACACAATACGGATACATCATGGAGTTGATTGCCGAAAAGTCTGCCAGGCGAACGTAAGGCCATTGCGCATTTGGTTTTGTTTTCGTACATCGTGAAATTCAGTGACGGGCGCAAACGCACAGTGCAGCATCAGTGCTTTGTTGCTTGCGTCGTTTATTCATTGTTTTTGACGCGGGAATCATAGCAAATACTCTGGCTTGCTCCGACTACATTTATGTGACCATTTTTGAACATCATTTTCAGAATGAAATTGCGGCAGAAAGTGTATGATAATATTGATTATCTGAAAAAGTCGACCGAACCTGGTAGCCAGAAGGTTGCGGAACTGTTAGAAGAGGACAGGTAATATATTCGTTTACTCCTCGGTTTGACTTGCTCTCTCTCTCTCTCTCTCTCTCTCTCTTCCTCTCTCTCTTTCTCTCTCTCTTTCTCTCTCTCTTTCTCTCTCTCTTTCTCTCTCTCTTTCTCTCTCTCTTTCTCTCTCTCTTTCTCCCTCTCGTGAGTGTTTGCACTCTCACTTCCTACCATAAGAACATCTTAGGTTTGCATAGGCATGGGGAATTTCACAATGAGTTGAAAATTATATCTTAAATTTTTTCTTGGATCTTAGGAAGCCATGATTCTCTTCTTCTTCTTTTTCGGCTTACGGTCGCTTTCTAATCTTCTCCATCATGGGCACAGCCAATGGCCCAGTGCTGACCAATTTGACGAAAAATATTCTTCTGGAGCTTGAATTTACGTCCATTTTGAATTCATTTACACAGTGTTGACTCTCATGCGGGCAAGCTAAGATTCATTTCTTTTGTCATTTCTATATGTGTCCTGTACACTATGTGATACCTCACATATCACTGGGCGAAACATGGCCGCGAAAGAGAGAGAGTCTATTGCATTTTCATATGATTCTCCCAGGCCATCCTTGCTCGGTAACTTCCTTCTTATCTGAGAATCTATGCTCATGTGCATCCAACAATCGATAAGCGGTGACGTTTTCTTAACTAAAACCGCGCACATACAATGTTCCAAACAGCGACACTCGATACGCAGTGCGACACGGTGGATGTATGCGTTGCCGGTTCAGTAGGTGACGTTACGGAACGCTGTCGATGCTAACAACGAACGTATGGTTGTGTACGCCGGCGAAAGACTTTCAGGCCGGACATAAAACCACGAAGAGAGTGGAGAGCTGAAGTAGAGCTCGTGTAGTAATATATCTCAGTTTTTCTTTTCTTCTGGCATTGGCCGTGACACATGTTGCTGAAAACGGAAATTTGTAGAAAGATGCCAGCGCGGAAGATGGGTGTGGCGAGGAAAAGGGAGAGAGAGAAATGCGATCTTTTCGGCATTTCGGTCTTTGAGTTTCTTCGAAACCATAAAAAATAAACATTTGAAAAATCACTTGAACTCAATAGTTGAAAGCACGCTCATTTTTGTGCACCCAGTGCTCACGTGCTCTATTTTCAATTTTAAAACGACCTAAACGATACCGAAACAGGACTAAAATTGTCTGCGATTTTATCTCATTCCAGAATCCCCGCCAAGCAGTTCGATGCCAAAGTACTGCGGACAACTATGAAGCTCATAGAAGAAATCAAGTTCAAAGCGGGAGAGCCGGTAGAGCTCTTGTCTGATACTGATAGCGATGAAGATCAAGATAATCTCGAGAAGAGGCGGTTAGTGTGCAAAACAGAGAAAGTACTACAAAAATTCGATGACAAAGCGTTGGGCACATTGCAACTAGATGATGCCGACCTGAATAACGTAGTAAGTGCATGCATTGCGACGAGCTCAGTAGAGGATGCGAGTGCAACGAGCTGGAACCAGTCTGAGTCGCTGTTCAGTGACTCGCCATGGCCACGGGATTCGACTTCAGCTGGTCAATTTCGGGTCGGTGCCAAACCGGAGGCGTCCACGACCAGCCGGGTCGATGCCAAAGAAAAATCAGCCGCGTCCACGTCTAAGACCTGTGCACGACAAAGCAGTGATGGCTACAGCGAGGTTTCATCTGGCGACGAAAATTTCTCCGATAGTTCAACCGTTGATTTCGAAGCACATCACGAATGGAATGTTGTCACAAATGAGTGGACGTCATCCACCAGAAACGCTAATGACCTAGCGCGTGACCCGTCGGCATCGAGTAGCATGGTTCAGCCACACCGTTCGCATGACCAAAACGCGTTCATGGATCCATTGAGTTCTATGGCGAAATCAAATACAACAATTCCACCCGCGCGGCCATCATTTCAAACAGATTTGTTCAGTTCGACTCTCGCTCCATCTGATAACAGTGCCAGACATCGGCTAAGTAGTACGACGACAGTGCCATCGGGTTTTATTACCAGTCATCAAACGCAAAAATTACATTCGAGTATGCTAACTGGCGAGAATTCGTATCGAAGGTCCGACAGCCTAAAAAAAATTAGTCCACAGAATACGATTACCGGCATTCGAGCGGGTCCATCGAATTCGAGAGAAGGGACCGATACGTATCACCCAAATAAAAATCCCACGTTTTTGGATCCGAAAAGTAAGTCGAATCTGGACATTATTAAAGCAGACAAACGCCCGTCGAAATGTCAAACATCGGTCGAGCCACCCATATCGAATGGAATTTACTTGACAAATTGTTCGAATCCAGCTCAGCCGGTTAAAAAATCTGCGATCAGGTTATCGATCGATAACACGAAGCCCAGCCAAACGAATCACGTTCGAACAAAAGATATGTGCGAGCCGGTGTCGAATCCCACGAAACTTCCCAAAGATCAATCTCAAATCGATTTGAAAGAATTTTCCAAACCTTGGGATCCGGCAGCATGTGCCAGGCGGCTCGGTCCCAGCTCGAAATTAGGAAAAAATGCAATCAAATCGAATATAGGTTCAAAGGCATCAAACGTAGCAACATCGAAGAAAACCGACGAGCAAAATGCAACCAGCAATGTCGTTGGGGAACCGTCGAAATCCTTCGATGCCAGAAAAATCGCAAGAGCTTTGCCACTTGATGATTTTGATGGTAGTAGTATGTCATCTAGTTCCTCAGGCGGCTCAAATGGGCAATCGAAAGATTCTGAAGAGAGAAAGAAGAGGAAGCGATCAACAACTGCCAGTCCCGAGAAAAGTAAATCGGATGCCTTACGCAGCACAACAAAAACATCTTGTCATCCCATTAACAAGAAAGGCGACGGCAAAATGGAAGAGACACGTTCAAAATCGGGAGACACTAAACCGTCAACGTCGAAACAATTCTTGAGCGCTTCTCATGAAGAGGGCGAACGTCATATCAAGAAATCAATCCAAAGTCGCGGGGATGCATTGGGCGTAAAATTTGAAAATGATGCATTTAAATCGAATGTAATTCAAAAGGCCTCAAATGAAACGGCATCGAAAAAAGCAACTGATCCAAATGCAACCAGCTTTGGTGAGCCGTTAGGTGCCATCGATGCCAGGAGAATTGCAAGAGCTTCGCCTCTTTTTGATTATGATGGTAGTAGTATGTCATCTAGCTCCTCAGGCAGCTCAAATGCAAAATCGAGGGATTATGATGAGAAAAGGGGGAGAAAACGATCCACAATTATCGCTTCCGAGAAAAGTAAATCGAATGCTGTACGCAACACAACACAACCACGTGATTCTCTCGAATCGAACAACAAGAAGAGCGACGACAAACAGGAAGAGAGACGTTCAAAATCGGAAAACGTGAGATCGTCGACTTCGAAACGCCACTCGAGAGAATATGATATAGAGACATCAATCCGAAGGAACGTGCAGGTGTTGAATAGATCCCTGGACGCGGTGGATGTACGACAATTGGTCAAAGAATTTATCAGTAAAGTGAAGAAATACACGAAAAACTTGAAGCCATCCGATTCAACGTCGAAAACGCCGTCCACCAACAATAGAAATTCGTCTGACCTTCTTCCAGAAACTGACGCGGAAAAAGAAGAATTGACGCGGGAGTTGAGCGATCTGCACGAATACGAACCGGGCCCGCTAAAAAAGCGTCAAAGAATCGAAAGGTATGCATATGATGATGACTCTTCGGAGACGACAGAAACACAGCGCGATTCAACATTTCAACCGAAAGCATCGTCTCGTATGATTAGTACCGACAAAAGGGCTTCGTATGGAATTGGTGAGTATCAGGAGAAAAACGTTTCAATTGCAACCACAAAAAATATGCTTTTTCTCTTGTCAGATGGTTCGGTGAACGCAGATGTAACTCACTCGGACGACATGGACATTGAAGAGGAAAGTTTGCTGCTGCCAACTTACAGTGGCCATAGCAAAGCTGGTAAAAATGTGGATCCACTTGTCGTATTCGAGAATCCAGTGTTTCAGAACAAATGTGTCATTTGCGACCGTACCGGATTCGGCCGCAATAAAATCGTTGCTCACTACGTCAAACAACATCCAGACCATGAAGTGTATCCGTCGCGACTGTCTGCACATTATGCCGCGATTGCAACTGGCGAGCCACAGTTGCCAAGTTACGAGAGCACATCAAAAGGAGCATTGTTGCGGACATTTTGCTATTTTTGTAGTTGCGAGAGGAAATTTTCTCTTCAGTATTGGGCGATCCATATACTCTCGCATACTGGTGAATATCCCATTCAATGCAATACCTGCAACATACATCTCAATACGACCCAAGTGAAATACCACAAGAATGCGTGCGCACAATATGAACCCCGAAGACTTTTCGAGTACACAAACATCGACGGATGTTTCTCGGCATTCATGTGCAAGACATGCAATTTTGTTCGGGTACGGCACCAGAAAATGGAAGCACATTTGAGGAACCAACACCAGTATCCCGATCATGATTTGACAGATTATTACACGCGCATCAAATTGATATCGACCGGTACATTTGAACCAATAAATGTGAAAGAAGAACTTCACGATACGTACGATGAGGACACCCAAGATACGGACCCATCATCAGCTGAGTTTTTTGACGAAATGTCTGCACAATCGACCACACCAACGGAAACGTTAATTCATTCGCCTCCAGACATACCCCTGACGGTACAAATAAAAATGGAGCACTCGCAATGCGTCGACGAAGAAGTTGATATTGGTTATTGTCAACTTGATCAATCGGAAGAGATGTTTTCGAATACTATTTGCGAGCAACTGGCCGAAGAGCCCGATTTGAGTGGAGCGCCGGTGTCGGATGAGATGAGTACGACTGACATAAGACGAATAAAGAAAGAATATTCCGATGGTATGTTTGGCTGATTGCTGTGGTGGGGACGTGTTAGTACGAATCTGATAACTTGACTCTGTTCGCCTCGTGCTTCGTGTTTCCCGTTATGATAACTGCCATCAGTGGATAAATACGGAATGTACCGAGTTAGTTCATTTCACCGATATTGGCATTCTTTCACGGATCTTTCGATCTTTCTTTATACTAGAGACACCAGATCAAGCTCGGGTACTTTCTCACATATTCACATTTCTCGTGATTTTCCCGACAAGAAAATGTCTGTACTAACGCGTCAGCACCGGAATTCATAATTTCATATCCAATTCAATTCATACAAATGGGGTTCAAATCCATTCAATTCATTCTCTCTCACCCTTCATTCGTAGCGCCTACCATCGTGAATCAACAATATAAGGATAAGACTAACAATGAACGGTTTCTGTGTCTCGAGAATTGCTATCTGCCAAATGATGCGATTTTGCCCGTGCGTTTGAAGCCATGGCTTGAAAATAGGAACGATCACGATACGTGGGCCATGGGCTCGGAAGAACAACTCCGGCCGATTACTTTGTACGCGCTGCATAAATGCATGGCCGAAAATTGCATATACTCGACCAACGATGCCGTCCAGATGAAAGAACACATGAACGAACATCAAAGACTCAGGGACATGTTCGCCAACCTCGGGAAACAATTCAAGCGACGCCAAGAAAAGGGATGGTTGGATTGTGCGTACTGCAGCCATGCTGCTGAGACGATTCCACTAATCGTGGACCACACCCAGAGAGCGCATGGGACCAGTCCATTTCAATGTTCGCATTGTTTCTACCGAACTATAGAAATCAACAACATCGAGAGCCACATCGCCGAGCACCATTCAAGTGACGAGCACGTGCAAATTTTGATTTGTAACTCGAAAGAGCCAGACCCGGTCTTGGAACGATTCAAGATGCTTGAAAATCGTGAAAAACATGTGCCGCCATTCAAGTGCATTCAAGGTAATTTACCCGGTGTGTTGAGACGACAATTTTTTACGACTTTCATCGTTTCGTTTCTTCTGTTTAGGCGTTGAGGCTAAATTCTACTTAATCGAAGATTTTCAAGCGCACCTGCGAAGTTTGAACGTCGAGAAGTACATTTGTAACGTCTGCCCGCTTCGACCTGACAGAGAAAATGCGGTGAGGCATCTCGAATGTCACGGCATACACGTGTACCATTGTCTGCACTGTGATCATGGTGCACCGAATATTGCCGAAATACGGCGTCATATGTGCGAAATGCATCCATCGAAGTTTCTGTATTTGTCAGCAAGGAAACGCCATAACCGATTGGTTAGCAGCGATGTCGGTGCAATTGTTATCGTAGATGTGGGCAAATCAACGCTAACACATTTGCCGCCAGTCACATGGTGCACATACACGGAGGAGGAAATCAATTTTATGAGTGCCTCATTGATCAAGATTGTGGTGAACAAACAGACGACGCCACAACCGACTGGCAGCGCTGTAAATAGAAGCATCGATGCCATTGTGGAGAGTGGCAGATTGAAAAAATCGCGCGAAGTCTTCATGACGCAAGAAGATTTCGAACAATTAGAATCGAATGAAAGACAAATGAAAGACAAATGTGAAACGGTCGAATTCATTACGTATCGTCCGGCTCAATTATGAAATGATTGAAGCCTAAATATTGTTCATTGGTTACCGCAATTATGTATGGGAAAATACATAAAATGAAATAGAATTAAAAATGACTTATTTTCGAAATATTGTTCGTTCTTTCCATTCTCGGACACACCGTTAGTTAATCTCTTTGTAGAAATAGGAAGAGAAGGAAGTAAAGCGATTGTCGAAATTTGTTTTGGCTTTTTCTCATCTTTATCGACGCGCAAGCAACTACGATGCGCCTCGAGCAGTACGAATCGTCGCCGGTAACTTTGAAAAATTGGCAAATTTTATCAAACGTACGAAATCCAGCGACATTTCACTTTCGTTGCTTTGAATTGTTTATTTCCCATCTTGAATGCCATGTGCCTGTGCTTATGTTTGTAGCGACCGAATCGCTGCGCAGCCTGCGACCTACTGTCAATATTTTCCACTGTTCACTGCTGTGAAGCCGTTCGATATGAATGGGATGCTCGTTCGTGCTCGTGAGTTCACGCAAACTTACCACCGAGTGACGCCACGCACACACACTCGCAGCCCGAAAGTCGTCATCGCACACATGTATCGCATGGCCATGCTATCGTATTTGTGTGTGCGTTTCCCTGTGCTGTTACGAGCTTGATATATTTTTTTTTATTGCAGGTCGGCGATCGGTGACGGCTATTCATTCTTAGTTCTTCGTCGTAACAAACCAAACAAC
>JANTFB010093764.1:0-13605 GCA_026546635.1 Porricondyla nigripennis | reverse complement strand
CGCCAAGCTATAACTGGAAGCCGTTGATTGTCGTCGGTGAGTGACTCATAAGGCGCTACAGCTCTGCGGCAGCTGTTCGGACACCTGTCCAATATCCCACTATACTACTATAAATAACAACATAATTTTTTTACTTGTGCAGCGAATCTCAAGTCTGGTGATAATGCGGCCGCCGATGTCATTGCCATTTGTCGAAGTGTCTTGAATCCAATACAAATATTTGAATTGAGCTCATCCGGTCCGGACGAAGCGCTCAATCTCATATGTAAAATTGGCACGACGCAATGTCGGATATTAGTGGCCGGTGGAGACGGTACAGTCGGATGGATTCTGACGGAAATCTTTAAACGCCAGTGCAACCCTTTGCCGGAAGTTTGCATTCTACCAATCGGAACTGGCAACGATTTATCGCGTGTTCTTGGATGGGGTGCCGTACCACCGGCAGTTCTGCATCCTAGCGAAATATGCGAAAAGGTTTGTGCTGCGAATCGAATGTCATCCGATTCGGGTCTATACCGTTCGTTCCACGAGTGTAACCAGTTTCTGTTTGATTGTTCACAGATCCTAACGTCAGAGCACGTACTACTGGACCGTTGGTTGATTGATATTGAAACGCGTGGGAGTCGCAGATTACCGATGAAATGGTTGCCGCACCGCAAACTGTACATGTACAATTACTTCAGTGTTGGCGTCGATGCTCAGGTGACCTTCAATTTTCACAAGGCCAGAGACAGTCCATTTTACATGCTGAGCAGTCGACTTTTCAACAAGGTACATCAAAATCGATTGCTGAATTAAAAAAAAAATGCTCGAGCGATTTTGTACAATTTTCCAGGTCCTCTACCTCTGCTTTGGCACCCATCAAGTGGTCTTGCCCGATTGCGTTGGACTCGAGAAAAAAATCGAATTGTATTTGGATGATGAGAAAATCGAATTGCCTGAACTGCAAGCCGTTGTGTGTCTGAATATTGATTCGTGGGGTGCGGGCGTTCAACTGTGGGGTATGTACCATTCGGCTATGGGTCGGTCAACACGACGATGTTCCTGGTCATTACAATTTGTATATTTATTCTCATACAGATATGAGTGCCGAAAATGGCGAAAGCCGTTGTCAAAGCATTTCCGATGGTATTTTAGAAGTGATGGGTATCGTTTCATCATTCCACATGGCTCAGCTGCAGGTCGGTCTAAATAAACCAATACGTCTTGGCCAAGCGAAGAAAGTGCGGATCGTGTTGAAAGACTCATTCCCAGTGCAAGCAGATGGCGAACCATGGATCCAACATCCATGTGAACTCAACATTTCGGCGCAAGGCCAGGCAAATATGTTGAAGTATTGTGAAGAAGATTCACCGAAATAAGATGTGAAATGTGAATAACAGTACTTAATGCGCGATCTATAACCCGCTGAGCCATCAATCATCACCTGTCTATATATAGTACACACAGCCAAAATGCATAAAATAGTTGAAATTCATTACGTGTGATCGATTTAATTTATATTTATTTATTTATTTATTTATCAGTTATATGATATTCCAGGCGAAAGGGAGAAATAAGTTACCGAGAAATATTATTTTGTGTGATAAGAATCCTACCATTATTTAGCTATAAAATGTGGGAACAGATGCAGTTTATCAAGTATTAAGACGAAATCTCCCGGGAACAAGATCTTTTCGAGTGCAGTGCATACGCAAATTAATATGTTTTGTCTATCACCAATATGCTGGCGGTTAATGGGTTACCCAGTCCAGCTGTCCAGTCAATATATAGGCCGTCTCTATATATAATTGTGTGGGGTATTGTTGGTATATGGATATATTGACTGGACAGCTGGTCACTTGTCGTACAGCTGTTTGTAAGTTTTTCGTACAACTGTTCGACCAGCTGCAGGACTAAACCAACTGACCGGTACCTTGAAGGTTTCCGAAATATGTTATATCTTTCAGAAAAGAAACGAAAAAATTGAAAAAAAAAATTGTATTTTTTTATTTTTTGTTTTTTCAATTTCTTTGTTTTATTTTTGGAATGCAGGCATGTCACAATCACCGATGGGTAAATGTTGTGAGAGAGGCCACCAACAATGATAACTGATAAGTATTTCATCAAACGTATGCCAGGTGAACGGAAGCCATGCATTCAAACTTAATGGCACATCATAGCAATTTCTAAAATGAATATATCTTTAGCGGAACCTTCTTAGCAGAATATATCTCTGCGCGATCTTGAAATCATTTTGACAGTGACAGGTGATGCCATTCTTTCGCTCGAGAACCTTCTTTTTCGTCATGTTTGACGTTCACAAATGGATATCGCATCTGCGCGCGAATGTTGCAATCGCGAAGACTGAGTATTGAGAATAGTCCTCCAGCGGTCGGATGAATTTATTTTAAATCCTGGAATCTATTACTACATTCTACATCTTACATCTTTTGATATCGATGATTTGATCTATATTGCGCTCAATCATTCTCAATGATGAGCCTGGATGAATTGGATTCGAATTATTTTCAACCGAATTGCATCTTTTCGTGATATTTCTATACTCTATCTGCGAAAACCACTCTTTGGCCGTCTGAAAATAGCTTCGAGAAACTGTTACTTTTCTTTTCCCATTTGCTTGAGATGAAACAAACTATTTGGCATCTCTGTCGCCGGTGTTTCTTGTGTGTTCTTGCGGATGTTGTTTTTTAATATTTCAATTGTTCCAATATACATTGTACCAGATGCTAACAAACAAACTCAAGCCATCTCGCTGGATTTTGAATTGAAATCTTTTCAATTTGCTCTGCTGATAATCCTTTAGATTTCATTACTGGCAAAATATTGTTGATTATGTGCGAATAACCATGACCACCGAATCGCATCTGAAATTCAGGGAATGAACCAAAAAACGTGAGCCGATTGGATTTTCCAACTTCAGCAAGGCGAATAGCCGGGAATTTTCATCATCTTCAGAATTATCCGAATGGTTGAGCCTCGCCGACTACCGCCATTGCTTCCGCTTTCTTCGTGATCAAATGATATTTCCGTGTCCGTTACATTAGCGCATACATGCGTCTATAGCCATTGAAATACATATGACTTTTCGCCAATTTCCAACCCAATCTGTCCATAAACGACCGAAGATGTCAAATTTGAGATTGTTACCGCGCATGGAGGCGCTAATGTGGGAAACAAGTGTATTTCAAATTTTTCATGGCTCGCTCAAACCATCGCTACAGTGAGAAGAGGATGAATATTCCCTGTTTACCTCACTTTCCTTGTTTCTTTCGAAGGGGTGTCGTTCGAAACCTAAATCTACAACTTACCAATCGATGCTTGGTGTGAATGTCGTGCGAAATGAGAACTCTGTCCTCATATCCTTCCTGAACGAGTTGAACAATACTATGCATTCGCTGTGCATCTGATGGCATATCGAATCGAGTATTAAATTGATAGTACGAGCATTCAGTACCAAACAAATCGAACTGACAGTAGGCGCCCATTGTGGCGAATTCCAACAAGCAGCTTGCATCGCTAATCGTGCCTAGGATTCAAAAACGTAGTCGAGTCGAGAGGTAATTGTTGAAATGTTCGTTGGACAATGGACATTCTTATACTCACGATCTAGGTGCGACATCACACATTTGTCGACCGTTCCACCTGCTTCCAAATACAATCTCATTATTTCAAATGGAGCATCTGGGTCTCTACCTGAAAGTACACACGATATTGTAACCAGAATACATTCGAATGCAGCAGAACGTTACCTGGATGGAATGTCACTCCACATCCAACAGATTCCCGCACTTCGCCAGCAGCACGAATAGCTCTCTTTTCGAAATCTAAAGATCATATGCGAAAATAAACTACAATGGATACTTGGAATGCGTTTGATTTTGAATGATTGGAGTCACCTGTGAGTGGCCAAGTGCTTCCCACTTCCCCAATGATGCCACATTTTACCAAATCCGTTTCATTATTATCGACATAGACACCAACAGTTAGCTCTTTGGTATACAAATCGATCATTGCTTCTAGGCTCATCGTGCGTTCACTTGGACTCTGGGTTAATTCGAGATAATGTCCAGTGCCAGCCACAATATTCAAGCCGGTCTCCAAGGCCAGTTGACGATAAAACTTTAAATCACGCTTCAATCCGTGAGATGTATTCTCAACGATCGTTCCGCCCCCCCATTTCTTGAATAATTGTAAATCTTCTGCGACACTTTCGTGTGTTTCCCGGTCATAAAAGTTGATATTGAACGGGCTGCTGTACGGATATTGACGCAGAACACCCAAATTTCCTAGTTTGATTTTCTCAGCTTCGGCAACATACGACTGCAAATGATTCGGTGGTTGGCAATAAAAATCGATAAAATCCAACGACAAGTGTTCGTGTGTCAACGTGATACCAAGCGAATCTGCCGGTACACTGCCAAGAACTATTCAGAAAAATAAATTTATTACGAATTGGATTCAAATTGGATGCCAAAAGTTCATACCGGTTTGAACCTTCATATTTGATGTGTTCTCATGTCCAATCGTACAATTCAACTGTCATCCAGTTTTCAGTATCACTCGTGATATCACTCCAGCGCTTCAAAATCTGCATTCTCACTGTACAGCGAGTAGGGGTATAACGCGAGGATTAGAGTGGGAGCGCCATATATTTCTCCAGCGGTAACGCTTTGTCATCGTCCACGATGCAAGTTCGCGTGTATGCGTTTGTGTGCTCGCTCGCTATGCGCACTAGACTCGACGCACTCTTACCAACACACTCTCACTCGCGTTACAGCATACAGCGGGGAAGCAGTTTGTAATTCTTCATTCTTATCTGTTTCGTTTGATGTACGACTAACGGATTATCATTGCGTCAACCTCATTATGCTTACAAAAGAATTTCGCTTAGTAGTAGCACTAGTACGCGAACACCGAACACTCCCTATCAGTCTGGATAAGAACAAAGTAAACAAAATGATCAATTAACGCAAGTGGCATTCTTCGCACTCAAATGTCACCTAGAAATTTCAGGGAATATATTACGGGTACAAATAATTTGGCTGGTTATATACCATAAATAAATGGCACTTGCTATATACCAGACGATAGTCCGGTAAATACTATTTACTAAATGGGACTAAATGTCTGGTATATTGTACTATATAGCAAAATTTGACTATATACCAGACGATTATTCTGTCATATTTTAACAGAATATCTGGTATATAGACAAAATATGCTATACAGAGATCGAGTCGATCAATGGCGAATCGGTGAATAAATCAGTCAATGAATCAATCAATGATCCACTCACGTTTCGGTGAATACTGAAACCGAGTGGAATCGAAATCCATCTGGTATATAGCATATTTTGACTATATACCAGATATTCTGTCAAAATATGACAGAATAATCGTCAAATTTTGCTATATACCAGATATTCGTCTGGTATATAGCCAAAATATGATATTGATATATATCAGACATTGCGTCTGGTATATATACTATACATTCCTAAATGAATATAACGCCCATTTTAGATCAAAGAAGCACCTCCGGCGACTTACCATGCGTGATTTTCGTGAAATTGTGCCCGTAGAATTGTGTCTTGAGGAAATATGAAAATTTCCGTTTATTTTTATTTTTCGAGATTTTCTTTTTTGAAATTCAAAAATTCACAGCTCCATCAGTTTTCAACCGAATTTCAAGTTCAAGCACTCGATGGAAACATATTTTTGTGCTCTAGCGAAAAATCAAATAAAATTTTGGGGTCATCGAACATTGTATCGCTCCTCATGTCAATAATAGTTTTTGATGTATCAGCTGTGATTTGGACTATTTTTTTTGAGAGGCCGTTGGACTTCTTTCCGTGGAAACCATCCAGAGACGATTGAAGCGTTGAAACATTCAATCGAAGCTGCCATTCATGGGATATGAGCCCGAGCAATCAAAAATGTAGGGTGCGGAACAATTCGGTTGATAGAATGGGGTACTGTAAAGCCAGCCGTGGAAGTCATTAGAATGATGTTGTGTTCTATGCGATATTCTTCAAACCATATTTAAAAAAAATATCCATGCAAGTTTTCAGTGCAGCCAAACTAAATTCCACATTTTGAATTGCTCACCCTTCAGTTCTGAAATTCCGTTGGATCTGCATCGTGATCGTGAATATGCTGTGTTGCAATCGACAGATTAACACATTGAATGATGATGAATTAAAAGAACAAACGGACCATCGATCGGCTGCTTGTGTTTTTTGTCGATTCGCATAGATTTGTCAAAGTTGTGCGAACGTCGATCAGCCAAATGGAAAGAGTATCGAGTATTCCATTAGAACGTCAATACCATGCATGATAAGCCCAACTTGATTTTTCCAAAATTCTAGATCACTCCAGATCCCTTCAGTAGTCTAGTCAGGAAACGCTGTAAACAAACAGTACCTACATAAAGCAAATAAAGTTCACTTGTTGATGCTAAACACTCGAACACTTTAGGTCGTATAAATATTTGTATTTGTTAATTGTTCGCCGTATCATCTCGTTGGTGAAGCTCCAGAAGTACATAAATGTAAATTCCAAGAACAAAATATCCGTATCTGAAGTGTACAATTGTACATATGTACATGTACTTATTTACAAAGAACCGACTAAAAATTTCTGGAAACTTTGAATAATGTGACCTGTGACTTCGGATAAGGGTACACACAGACATTTTGAAGAGCTGAAATTACCATTGTGCTGTAATTTCACGTAAACAAAACTACGTGATCATATCGTCTCGCGTACAGTCCATTGTGAGTTTATCTGTAGTGGATATTTTGCATGTATCACAATATTACACCGACTATGGGTGCGTGCGTGGCAGTACTGAGCTACTGCGCTTGTGTTCAATCAAGAATTCACCCTTTTGCCTGAAATACGAACATTTTGATATTAGGTCTGAAGTGGTGTAAAACACCTTATGAGGAATTCTTCGAAACGAAGTAGGCCCGGGTATAGCGCTTTGAACCCCTACGTCGACGAGTGTACAGTGCCCATTGCCGCTATCAACCGGCCCGAAAACCAATCTAACCAATTCTCTATCAAACTCATCCGCGAAGCTCTCCCAAGGCAATTTCCGATCGCCGAAATGTATGTATGTACTTCCAATATAAAATGTAGATTGGACAGTGCCCGTGAAATCATTCGTACTGCATTAGTTGTGACGATCGGACTCATTCTCCACGGCGACGGTCGCAATACGGTTTACGTTGATCTTCCGAGTGAAATATTGAGCAATACTTTGGTCGGCTCCCCAATACTTTGGCGCATCAATTTCCCAACATACAATCAGCACATCAATCACAGAAAATACCGCATCAAAACAAAGTGTCCTCTGGAATGTATTCGGGCGTTCTGTCACTTCTGATACTCATGTGTGGTAAGAAATTCTCACGGAACAAGACTTTCAAAGACAATATCGATATTGATTTGCCGTCTTTAAAGTTAGTTTTTTGACGCACTGTCAGAACACTGCTGTATTCAAATGTAATTTCTTTCCTCTTCAGCAAACCATTAAAACCGGAAAAACTTGCCAAAAACTCGAATGAACTCTTCATAAATGAGCTTCGTTCATCCCATCGACTTTCAACCATTTCCATCGATTTTGGGGCCAACCAAAATATTCCCGTTAAAGAAAATTACGATTTTGCTTAGACCGAAGAAATTTTTTGAAAAAAAAATTTTCGGCTAAGCCCTGTAATTGGTTTTTTTCTTAAATTCGCTTTAAATTTCAGAAAAAAAAAAAAGTTTTAACGAGGGGTGCCCGAGGCAAAAGTTTGAAATTTCGTACATTTTTCAAAATTATTATTACTTTTCTCCGAAATCAAATTGCTCATTTTTTTCGAAAACTAGAGCGAATTCAAAAGAGATTAATTTTCCATTTTGGAAAAAATGGAAAAATTATGATTTTCCAACAGGGAACCAAAGGCAAAATTGAAATAATACATCTCTTTTAAATTCGCTCTAGTTTTCGAACAAAACGAGCAATTTTGGTTTCGGAGAAAACAAAAACTAAAAATGTCGGGAGGGCACCCGTCGCTATTTTTTTCGTTTTTTTGAAAACTACACAGAAACAAATCTACTTCTACAATCAAACGCAAATGCGTCCATTACGGGGTTTAAAACGTTCGAGTGTCTAGATTCTAGAATAAGAATAAACGTCTAATTCGACTGTCATTTGTGCAGACGGCACTGTGTTCCCGCGTATTAGAACCTAACCCTACGTAAAAACGTCAGAAGAACGAACTGCACAGCGAATCGGATTTCGTTTGTGTGGTTAGGTAAAGTACGCGGGAACATGCGTCGAATTAGACGTTATTTTTTATTTTAGACATTCGACCGTTTTAAACCTCGTGCTAGACGCGTTTAGGTTTGATTGTAGTAGTGAATTTGTTTCTGTGAAGAGCGAATTTAAGAAAAAAATCGGAACAAATGAATTAGGGAATATTTTGGTTGGCCCTATTCATAAATAGTGCTAATCGGCAACTAATATTGTTGTCGAAATTTCTTCATATTCGTATTTTCAGTCGCTGTTCGTTCTGAGCTTAGATATGGCGATCATAGGAATTTTTCGGGGCTACCAGTTACGATTAGGAATGTAGCTGTTAAAGTGAACGCAGATGCGGACCTACAATGTACGGGAGATCATGTAAGTGAACATTTTCGGTGATTCGATAGAATTCATCTCGAAATTTCATACAAATAGATCGGCCTCGCGGCTGTCAAGATTTGCTTCTCATAAGAACTAATTATATCATAAGGTGGAATGGCTCCTTCCTGGCGAAATGATTGACAATAGCCGTTACATGGAATCTGGCTCCAATGAGAGTAACTTCTCAATTCTTCATATTGCAAATGTGACCAAAAATGATACCAACATTAGTTACACATGCCTGAACTCTACCAGTCTGGAACATTTCAAATTAAATGTCATCGGTCAGCCTGAACACAGTATAAATTGTTCCCAAATGGATCGTATTCTAAAAACGTTTTTTTGGCAAAAATCATATCATTGCAGTTCCCACCATCAAGGTGTCGAAAGATCAAAACGCATTCATCAAAAGTGGGGGAGATCTTGAACTTATTTGTACTGTAACGTCGCTGGCACCGTCCGACGGGGTAGAGTTATATCTTAACAATGAATTGATTGTACCCGAGACAACGAAATGGTCGAAGACACGTGTTTGTCCTACGAGAGAGTTGGAAAACTGTGTTGTGGAAACAGAATTCAATCTCATACTAAGAAACATAAGCTCCTCTGACAGCGGCAATTACACCTGTGCATCACCTTTGGATAACCTCAAGTCAGACAATGTCCCTATTCGAATAATTGATGGTAAGATTATCTGATAAAATGAATAGATTCCAGCCGTGTTGCTCTCCGAATGAATGTTTTTCTTTTCCGTACCATTTCAGCAGCGGGGATAATTTCCAAAAGAAGAATGAGCCCGGTGTCAGAAAGACACGTCACTGAATTTGCGAGGAAAGCATTGGAAATACACGGCTATAAATGGGCAAGTGGGAATCTGTATTACAATTGTACATATATTTATGAATGTTGGGTAATTTTGTCGTTAATTCTGTAATATCTTAGGAGGCCGCAGAGTACGTCAGATTTCATACCACACAAATTTTTATTGGTGATTGGAATTGCATAATCGGAAACGACTTCCGCGGATTTGCCATGTCACCAGAAAATCGTGATTACTCTTTCATCCATTTTTCAATCGGTTCGATTCAATTTTTGCTATACACCAGCTAACTAAATTGATTAGAATTTGATTAAAAGTTCTTTTCTTATTGCAATCACCTGTGTGGATAGATTCTTGTATGATGGCGAATGATTTGTATCTTTCATCGAGTTTTTAATAAATTCATTTAAGTTTATTTTTTCTCCACTCTCATTTCTTCCCTAACCTTTCGAATAAAGACAGCCTATTGAATAAACGGAGCCAATGTCAGAGCATCCCACCGGTTGCCAACTTCATATTGAATTGTCTGCGAAAAAATATCCCCAATAAAGGATGTACTGAATTGTACCGAGATTGATCTTTGATCTACCGAGTGGATATCCTTCCACTGTACACAGTACAAGCTCCTTGGATGAAGAAATTTATTTTTTGATAAATATTTGCACCATCTTGTAACGTAAACCAAATGCATTTGCATTACAATTCTTTGCAATTGCACCTGTGGCGACACTTTCAGCGTGCCGTTATTGTGAATTGTCGTGATCAGGACTGGGTGTGAGCGTGTGAGGAGTATGACTTTATGAACACACTATTTGTGAGGACAGGTTTGCCGGACGTGGCCATTGAATGAAACATCGCGTCACTTAATTTAAATGCATTTTATTTTTATTCAGTTTAAAGATATATTTGAACAAGAATATTAATGTTAGTACATTTCGTCAATTTCATCATTTTAATTTTTTCATTGGAATAATAAATATCTATATAATTCAATGAAGATCAATCAAAATTCTGGATAATTATCGGATAATTGATAGCAAGTAATATGCAAGTACTTCGTACTCATTTCGGTCGCAATGATGATGATGCATGATACTATTTGATTCAAATATATGAATTGAAAGCGAAGACAACTTGGATATTTTGCACCAACGTTGCCAGACTCCTGACAAGTATGTATTGAGGGAATGAATAGGTACGAATTTACATGGAAATGTAAGAACTTCAGCATATTATTTCATTCTACTGGCCCAGTTTCCGAAATTCCAAATGGAGTCCAATTGTCAATCGATGTGTGAGTTTATTCGGAAATCTTACGCATACGTGCCAGATTCATTTGGATCGTCATTCACCATTTTAAATCCGTACTGAGATCGACCGAAGAAAGACAGTTGGAAGCCACTTCTATTCGGATTTTTCCGCCTTCAATGGACACTTTTGTAGAGGTCTTTGGTTTGTCTCTAAGCGGTCTCACTTGAGACTTGACTTTCAATATTTCTCATGACATGTATTGCACAAAATTGCTTACCACTTTGGGAAAGTGTCTAGGAAACTGCAAATCTACGATCTGCCTGAGCAAATCAAGTTTACCCTATAATTGATTTAATATTTAGCAACAAAATTTAAAAAAAATCTTCTGTTTTTATGAAAAAAAATCGGATAAAAAAGGCTTAAAGCTTCTAGATGCGATTGTTTGTTTGGTTTTGGATCAATATCCCAAAACATAAAATGCAATCTCTGAATAGTGCGGTGGAATTTTAATCTCAAAATCGTTATAAACTGTTCAATTATATCTTGGCTCATAAGAAATCATCCTCTTCTCTTTATTCCGCGCATTTCTCACGTCAACAAGATTCTGTTGGCTTCACATTATTAAAATGAATACACCACTGAAACCAACGGTGGCTTAGGTACTTTTGTTCAAAACTATAATCACTACCATCGAAAGCAAACGAATTATTTCCGATCGGGAAAATCGACTATGTATTTTCAAAAGAGTAGCGATAGTTTGCTCGCACCTGGGGCCGAAACCTATTCGCATTCAGCATCATATGATTTTCATTCACTGAATCATGCTTCAATGGTTCCGTCGCCGGCTAATTTCATGTTCATCTTTCAGAACTATAGTTCAATTCAATGAGTGGACAAATCTAAAATCTAAATGTAAGGAGGTGCGTTTATGTGCTATTTGAAGAAAAATCGTGCATTTGCTCAGCAAGAGATATTCTAAAGGCATACGAGCGATAGTTTATGTTCAGAAATATATTTTATATATTTATTATATAGTAAGTCGGTTCGAAGTTTCCTCGCAGTTTTCCTTGGCTCAGGCAAATGAGGTTTCCGCGCACCAAATCTTTTTTTTGTTGTTGCCAATTTCCGATGTATTTCAACGATTTTAGCGGTGAATTCTTCTGAGGTGGGAAAACATAAGTTGCGTAGACGAATGAAGTCCTCGAAATGACCGCGAGTTCGAACGGGCTTATTTTATATGCACTCTATTTTTTAAAGATCAAAATTGAGTTGGAAAATTGCGCTTAGAAATAATTCGAACCTGCCGAAGTGGCACGCAAACGCAAATTGTCCCAGCGAAACATACCGCACTAGCTTCCACAGTACTTGTAGGTACAATATTTCTGAGTCAACACTCTGTTCCTGCCAATGTTGCTGTCCAGTGACCGCACATTACTTTGAATCCGTAGTAACAACCAGACCGCCAGGGAGCGCTCATGGTGTCTCACATTTTTGCTTTCACTCTACGTCGAACAATCACAGCATGGCTATGATACTTCCTTTTTGACATAGCTAGCTGTAAGCCTCAGTTGTGGTGACTAGTTTCACTGGCCATGATCAGACTCATTTTCGATTCCCAGGGTGATCGGGTACAGTTTTTCGACAGGTTGAATTTTTTTCAAATTGCTTGATATAGCACAGTTTTTCAGGGCTCCGTGCGTGAGTTATTTGTGGAAGCAACCATCCGCAGATGCATGTTTTGAACGGAAATTGTGAGTCATTATATTTTCTTTTCTGAATGAGTCAATGCCGGCGTCTCCTTTCTCCGAAACGCTGCCGTTTAAGTATAGTCCAGTTGGACGCCAGCGCTAACGTCCTCTCAAAACAGCGAGTCTTCCAAGTGACATATAATCACACTCACGAAAAAGTGAAGGTGTGACATTGGTGTCAAATGAGGGTTTTCAGTACAAAAATGACACCGAATTACCCGACTCCGTGTTTTTCTGATTCGGGTGTACAAACGCAAAAAGATCCAGTGTTATTTGGTGTTATCTGTACTTGTACAAAAAGACGTTATTCGAATATTGAACGATTTTTCTCATTTGAAACTTCACGTTCGACCAAATCAAACGGATTGTGAGTGATTTGTAATCGAGTCAATCGGTGTCATTTTGTACTGAAAACCCTCATTTGACACCAGCTTTTCCGTGAGTGCAACAATGAAAACATCTGCGTATGCTCGATGGTGGCATACTTCTGTAGCCGATGATCGCATTTTTCAGAACAGAATTACACTGCGCCTCACAATATAAAAATTTTAGGAGGTAAATGTAGAATTGTAGGAAGAAACATGAACGAGAATATAATTCATGCAAACAAATACAAAAGATAGTATAAATGTTGTGAATAGAAGATAACTTGGAGAGTCTCAAATGTATCGATAAAGTTCATTTCGTGATGACTTTTATTCAATTGTTATTTTTCCATCAGCGAAAAAACCTTATGCTCGCCATAGTAACGATTTGTATTAAAAACCTGGAACGCAGGCGACCTGCTGATTTTCATTTTATTCATTAATTTTACCATTAAAATAAAATAAAAGTTTTATCTCCCAAAACTGACCCTATGTCTAGTCTATCAATGGAATTATGCGAATTCATTTCTCAAATATGTATGGAACGTTTGATGCGCACTTTGGCTAAGCACAAAATTGCACATTCTCGCATATACATCAACTTGCGGAGATTGCGAAATCCAATAAATGATGATAAACCGCTGGTCAGTCAAATTTTTTTTTTTCGAATATATACATTTGTTCATATAAATGTTATATTTTACTGCATTGCAAAACAAATTCAGACTTTTTATTCATACTCTAT
>JANTFB010093653.1:0-13612 GCA_026546635.1 Porricondyla nigripennis | reverse complement strand
CTGTAGGTGCGGAGGTGGCGGCAAGGGTTCGAAATGAAAATATGGAATAATTGGATTTTATGTTTCCAGGAAATTGCGATGGAGATTCTTTGCCAAGATTAAAATACATTTGAAATACCAAACGTTCGGCAAACGAATCAACCGAAGCCGCAATCATTCATTTTATTGTGCCGTATCGCACTGTGTAGCGCATTGAATGTGTTGCAACTCAATTCAACATCGAATGTGTAGAGAAATGGCGAATATTACAATATATTGGCGAGATTCGTGCGGCGATAAGTCGATCGCGAAACCTGGCCAAGATCGGTTTCGACGATACTTCAGTTGATTGTGGACTGCGAGCGTCCCGATATCAACCAGCAAGCAATCACCAAGACGTGCAATTGTTGAAAAAGCAAACGGAACAGTGAACATATTCCACCGAAAATAGTCACACGCAATTAATGGGAAGAGGAGAGAATAGAACGTGCATGTCGTATGCGATTGTGTGGCGAGCGCCGGGCGTCGAACATTTCTGCATATCTAATTGCGCATAAATACTAATTTCACATAAACGATGAACGATAATAAATCCAATGGCGAAAGAACCACATCCATGCACGACAAAAACCAGATCGATTTTTCCTCATTTCGTATCGAAGTCGCGGCGACCTTGACGCACACACACGGGCACCAACGAATTGCATGGAAAGTGATCTTTCACGCCGACGAAGGATCGTCGAGAATTTGCATCCAATTAAATCGTCACACCACCGGATGGCTGACAAGCGCAAGCGTGTGGCTGTGTGCCCGACGGCGTCTCATCCAGGCGGCAATGTACGAAACGAAATGCGCACAATCACCGTCGATAATTTAATTTCATTTTAATGTCAATTAATGGGTTGACAACCGTGATGACAGGGATTGAAATCGATCGGACGCGGCGACAAATGGCAATTAAATGCAATGAATATGACTGTAGGTGGGTTTCGCGTGCCGCTATGCCGAACGGGAGCGCTCTCATTATCGCCGTACACAACTGTCTACAACGCACCGTCGCGCGACATTCGAGAAATGTGCAATAGAATCGGTGCTCCTGCGTCGATACAGTCGTTCTTTATCTATCATCTGATGCACGTCGCACGTGTCACTTTGCGCCCGACGAATCGGAGTGGAATGGAATGAACGAACGCGTTGACAGTTATTCAAATTATGTGGCGGCAGCAATGAGCGAGCGAGCGTAGCGGGCGTTCCGACCACACAGTATCCACGTGTGCTCCGGCGAAAACGATCCACATCAATCGATACGCACGCATGAGACAAAAGTGACGAACAGCGCCAAGCAAGGCAGTGATTTGTTTTTTTTTTTCTTGTTTCTCCTTTGCCGTGCCTGCCATCCCATTCGTCGGAATTCCGAAACTTCGGTGCTAAGATCAAGTTCATTATCAAGTGGATTCTGAATTTTTCATTGCGCTCGGTCGTTCGTATCGATTCGATCTATATTTAGAAAATTCAATTCGACCGGCCTGCCGCATTTATAGAAATCGTTCGATTTGTTTTCATTGGAAATGTGGTCGCGAGTTTCAAGTTCAGCCGATAACAGACGAACGCCATGGCGGAGGGGTGCACACAAGCGGAAAAAGATAGCCGACGGGCGAAACGTGCCGATCGATGGTGTGAATACGGGATAATTTTGAGTCGGTCGTTCCGTAGATGGTTCGCCTTCCAATTGAATCACTCGTCATGCATAATTTAGGGGCGAACCACACGCACTCGTCCGACCGAAAATGAAAAGTGCGTTCGGAAATCGCCACCGAATTGCCAGGTAACCACCACCTGGCGGCCGCCAACACGCAATCCATTAAAAAATAATTTCGATTTTATCCGAGACATTTTCGGCTTACCCCGACGAACGCATGCACACACGCGGCATTTCCAATCGATTTTTCGTCCACCCGAAATCAATGCCCCGCCATTCGTATCGACGCATTGCTCCACATCTCCGCTTTTCTGTGCCTTCCGCGTTGCGAGGCGAGCTTGTGCTCAGTGGTGTGATGCGTTGCCGTCGCTCATATTTTCCCAATAATTAGGACGAAAATAAATTCTCCGGACGCACCGTAAACAATATAAAAACATTTAAGATGCAATTATTTTTATGTTCCCTTCTCGCTTCGCTCAAATGTCACATGAAATTCGTAGTAAAAATCGAACGGGACACCAAACTCCAAGTTCCACAGTGCGGCCGCCAACCGTGCACGTTGACTGTGTGCCTGTGCAGCGAAACAATTGACTGAACTTCGGATGAATGAATCATGTGACTCGATGTAAATCGATCAATTCGCCATTATCGCGTTGGCTTTCTGTTCTCGTTTATTGCCATTTGGATTTATCGTGCATATTTGCCGTGGCTTTCTGTGGAAATACCTATACTTATTCGCGTTCGTGCGAACGATTTTTGAACGGCAAATCACTGGTAATCGATCGAAGTGGATGCTTTTTCCGTCTCCCCCTATACGCCACCCGCATTCTTCGAACGGCTGTTTTTCGATGCATTTCGATTCATTGAGAGTCATTTGCGCACCAATTTCAGCTCCATTCGATATCGATCTATTGACTCATATTCTGAGTGGATCACTGGAGCTACACGGTCAGCCCGAAGAGTGTGCGAATCCAACGAGTAAATCGTTGAACCCCGGCATGGGTGCCGATCATCACACGCTCACATCGATCGAGTGGAAAAATCGCCAGCGAGTCGTGAAAACTACGTTCGAACAGCGAATAGATATCGATTTATCGGTTTTGCTTGGAAATTAAATTTTACGAGTAGCTCGTGTGTAGCGCGCATGCAAATGCTCGGTGCGGCAAGTGTGACTCAAACCTGTCCCGTGATATCTGCTTTGCTTCATTTTTCTTGAATAAATCAAAATGTGGCCAATTCGAATGGCTGATCGTCTGCTTGCTTCGCGACGAGCATTGGCCGAGTACCGATTGCCAGTGCAAAGACGCACCGAACGATCTCTCTAATCGTCACCAGCGGCGCCAATACGATCGATACTCAGCTGCAGCCGATGCATTTCTGTTATAAAATCACACACGCACACGCGAATCCATTCGGTTTCTACCGCTTTCGGCCGGTTCGAACCGACGCGTCGCTTCCCTGACTGAATGGCGGCCGACCGTTTCGAGCACTTTCTTTGCCTTTCGATGCGCTGCGAACTGATCGATGGTGTGACGAATATTCGCCCCTTCTTTTTCAGTGGCGCTCACTTGATTTCGAGAAAAAATGCTCCGATCGCAACTTGCACGCAAACGCGGTACGCTACACAACGTCGACTGTCGTCGCTGCCAATTGAGCGGCAACACAGTGTCGAGAGTTTACAGCGATCGCTGCATGCGGTGCATTTTGCCGAAAATCGACCAGAAATGGAGAGAAAAATGCGCGCAAAACAATAATAAAAGGTTCCGAGTGAAAATAGCGGAAGCGACCAAGCGACAACCTTAGGATTCGTGCGAAATGCTTGCACAATTTTGGATTCTTTGACTTGCATCAGCGATATTTAGCTTGCGGAGATTGGCGTACGAGCGAACGAACGAATTTGATTCGAATGTGGTGAGCTTTGCCACTTTAATGGGGGAGTTGGCAGGTCGACGGTCAGGTTCGGACACCGCATGAAAGGCGAACAGGCGGACCGATTCGGTGCACTTCGAAGGCCGAACTCCAATCAACCTTCCGCCTGTCGTGCACACCTGGACGGCATCGTTTGCCGCCTGCGCGAGCACATCATCAAGTGGTGCAATTCGCTCGGTCGTTCTGCTGCTCCGCCGTTGTCATTATCGTCAGCTGAATGCGCTCGGCGTTTACCTACTTTTAACCAGTCGTAAAATGTGTGTTTTCATAATGATCGCGCGTCTTATGCACAGCGCTATGCATTCGTGTTATATGCTCAACCATTCGCAATTTCATTATATTTTTTTTCCTATTCCATCGCAATGGTATCGCCGGCCCTCTGTGTTCCCGTCTTCTTTCTTCGCCTTTCCTCTTCATTTGACGAACAAAAAAAAAATAATAATAATAATTCAAACGAACAATTTGAATGATATTCATGTGAGCGCGCGCACGCTGGCTCAACGTCCACGAGGCGAAGTCAGTGCTCGCGCCAGCCCATAGAAAATGCGCGAAATGTGCTCGCGCCAGTCGATTCGGTGCGGAATTGTGCAAAATTTTCTAGGTATATTGTGTGTATTGCAATGGTTAATTTATGCTTTTAGCACCGTCAGCACCTTCAGCAGCAGCAGCGGGCGCCTGCGATGATTGTGGTCGCCGTGGGCACGCGAGTGCAAATCGAAAATGTAAATGCGCCAAGAATTGCGTGCGCAGGCGCACACATGCATGCGAGCGTGGTGTCGGTGGCGATACCGCCACCGTTGGCGACTGGCGACGATAGCGCCAAGCGCGATGCCATTACGCGCATCAACCGAATTCAAAGTAGAAGAAGTCAACGACAAAATGTGTGCTTGTGAGCGGCTGTAGCAGAAGAAGAAGAAGACGTCGACGACGGCGACGAAACTAATCCACACTCACACGGGCACGGGCACCTAGGCACGCTCCGAGACCGTACCGTGCACCTAGGCACGCACACACTCAAATGTCGCATTGGTATGTTGCGCGCGGAGATAAAAACAACTTTCTAAAAAAAAGAAAAAGACAAAAATAAAAAATAAAATGTTTTGAGCGTCGAAAAAGCGCACACAAAGAATTTTGATCAAACGCCACACCGAGCGTGGCGTAGCCGTGGCGTAGACAACCGTTCGCCGTGCGTCGCCTTCGCCGTCATCGGCAGTCGTTGGCAATTCCATGTTTATTTTTTGTGCATGCGAACCATCGAAACTTGTCGAATGTGCGCGATTAGTGATTCCGATGTTAAGTTGGTTCGATGCGTGCGCGCGGGCGCGCGCGAGTGTGCGAGATGGACGTGGAATCTATGAAATCTAGTCCGTGCTGCGTCGCATAGCATCCGCCTTCGATGCGCGATTTTTTTTTATCCCATGACCCCCAGTCGGGTCTGGGTGATTTCGCGCAATCGAAACGACGTGGATGGCGTGGACCGTTTTCTCTCGTCCGTGTATCGCGAATTTCGGTGTCGAATGTGGACGACGGCTTCGATCAGGTTTCGGAGAGATCTAACGTCATCGCTGCAAAAGTGTGTGCGACGGCAGCGATGTTGTGACGGCCGCGATAGCGATCTGTGTCCGCGTTCACATTTCTCAACTTCTAGTCAACGCTCGTTTCTCTCCCTTTCTCGCACGTGAGCACGGGCCGCATTCGAAATTAGGATCATTGTCAAACAATTTCATTCAAATGGAATGCACCTATTTCGCGACGGGCCGATGTGTTGCTCTGGATGGTGGCGACGACCAGAAAAGTGTTTGCGCGTAGTCGATCGAATGTTTTGAATATTCATATTTTTGCATGTTCAAACACCGCACCAAATGCTCGCAGCGAACGCGAAGAATCCAATGCGTTTGCACTGAGCGGAGAGGCGACAGCATTCGCGAGCAAACAAGAGAACAAAAAAAACATTTTTTTTCTCAATTGAATAATGAGCGAAGGAGCATAATTATTATTATTGGCATGACTGCATATATTTCGCATTCGTCTTCGATTTGCCAGAGGCAGACGATCAGTCAGACTCATCATTCACCTTCTGTTGCCTCATTCCGCAGAGTGTATGAACGAACGGGCGATCGCAAAACAAACGAATCGTATTCCATTTTGCGCATTTCGCGTCGAAGATAAATAAAAATTGGATTTTAGAAATTGAACGAGACACCCGCGGGAGAGTGAGAGAGAGAGAGAGGGAAAAATCCCCATCCGACCCATGTCCAACAGATTGACAGTGCACAAACACACACGCGCGCGCGACGAACACCAAGAAGTGGTCCCTTTCTTCTGGCCGAATGCGCCGTCTCATTGAAGGCGGCTAATAGACAACAAATTCCGAGCAATCAAACAGCATTTGAAGACTATTAATTAACCGAAATTAATTTTTGTGTCATTTTAATAAATAAACCGCAACAACAGCAACCAGCACGGACAGCGACAGCAGCCATTACGTCCGGACCGAACGAGAAGACGGAATCGCGTGAATGGTCGCGTTAGAAGAACCGAAGAAAAAAAATGCGACTCGATCGTGTTTGTTTTTTCTCTTCCTTCGGCGAACGATCTCATTGGCGAATTTCTGTATGGCAATCAGCGTGATTATGAATATAAATATTGGCACGCCGAGGAGACTCGCCGAGAACGATGACGGAAGACCGAAAAAACCGAAACGAACACAACAACGAAAAAAACTAGACTCGGCCGACTCAAAGTCGAAAATTGATTTA
The DNA here is from genome assembly GCA_026546635.1 of Porricondyla nigripennis. Lineage (NCBI taxonomy): Eukaryota > Metazoa > Arthropoda > Insecta > Diptera > Cecidomyiidae > Porricondyla > Porricondyla nigripennis. Next base: position 7,246 of record JANTFB010093653.1, on the reverse strand, counting down.
AATTATAAGATGCGCGCGCGCTGGCATACACTCGCAACATTTTCTCCCTGATGTGCTCGTGTGTTTATATGCGAATCAATTGGCCAATGACCATATTCGTGGTGGCTCGCGAGACGCACACCACATTTTAAATAGATTTACCGCAATTTAATGCCGTTGATCGAAGTGAAACAGCGAAGAGAGCGCCAACAACAAAATGAGCCAAAACGAACCGGAACGCAGAGAAGACGCGTAAATCTTCAAATCGATAAGTAGCGGCGCAAGGCGGCAGGCAGCAGCACACAAAAAAATGGCCTTTGAAACTATTTTATCAATCGAAAATGAAATTCATGTGGCGACGGCGTTGCTGCCGTACCGGATTCGAGTCGCTGAAAATTAAAATATTCACATTCGGCCGCAAAAAGTGTGCGAATCGCGTGAAGCACCGCAGTGTAGATACAAATCACCACAACAAATCTATGCCGCGTGACACCAGCGGAAAATGAGATGCAGCCTTTGTGCGAATCGGCCATATCCCACGCCAATATCATTACTTCACATCATTGAATGGTGCATCGCGCTCGCGCCATTCCGTCAGCTGAAGCACGAGAGAAACACAACCCGAATCCTCGCCGATACAGCGAAAGCTTTCCGACCGATGAGAGAGTCGTGCGTCAAACTGACACTAGATCAGACGGCGCATGGAATCGATACTATGCATTCACGAGCGCATGCACACCTAGCGTTCACGCGCACACGCCTGTTGTTGGCAACCGATCGATCGGGCGACCGACCGACCGACCGACCGACCGACCGACGAACAACCGAAATGGAATGAGAAAGAAAAAAATGAAAAATATTTCTTTCTGTTTTATTTGACACCGCGAAATGGCACACAAACACTCTCACAGTCGCAGCCACTGGCACCTCTCATTCCGATTTTAATTTATATCGAATCGTTCGTCTCGCTTCCTCCCAACGTCATCATCATCTGCCGACCGCCGTTTCTCTTCTCCCTCTGCGAGTCATTAATAATAAAAAAAAATTGTGCAAGAAATCATATTATTTATGAATATATTTACCTGTGATGGTGCGCGGAATCAACGAAATGTGGAAACAAAAATTCGATCCAATTTTCCAGAGATTTTTTTTAAAAATGTGATACGCGGGTGCGTAACCACCTGATCGTCGTCGGTTATTTGTTTTTTCGATGTCTTGCTTCTTGTCACTGATTTATATTTTCCTTTCTTTTTTTGAACGAAAATTTCCGATTCGGTTTTCGCGTGCGTAATGAGCGACCCGACCGAACAGATGCAGGACACCCAACTGCTCTGCGATTCGAGCGAAAAATCGGGTTGAGCTTTTTCCCTTCGGAGAAAAAGGTATCAATCCCCAATTCCACTGTGTTAGACGAGCGCGGATTGATTGCGTCTCTTTTTTGTTTTCACTATAACGGTTTGAATTGTACCCGATGAATCACAGTAATCAATGTTTTAATTGCGATTTGCCGATGAACAGAAATGGAATTGTTCCAATTCGACAGGGAAAATGTGTATTTTTCTATATATATTTTTTACAGTGGAAACGTGTTCACGGGGCGAATGGATTACATATCACTTGAATAACGAATCAATTTTACGTTTATTTTTTTATTTCCATTTTTTCTTTGAAGAAAACCCGAAAAAAATCCTTTGTTTTTATGGAGTGCGCGAGCCGTTGGAACGACGATTTTCGGTCACGTTCGTTTTGAACAGTGGAAAATATTGACGAAGGGGAAGAAAACACACCGAGAACAATCAGCTGACAGGAACAAGTGGAATTATTCAATGGAAAATGTACGGTGGAACGATGAGCGGTTTCGATGGAGCAATTTTCGAAAAAAATAAAAAAAAAATCAATCGAAAATTGATTGTTCGTTGAGAAAAATTGAAACGGAAAAATTGTGGAACAAAAAATGTGAGGAGGACAGAAATTGTTGTAGGTCTTAACCGTACGAGATTGAAAGATCAACTGAAAATTTGCGCTCGATAAGCGCTTAAGTTACAGACGGAGCGCACCTGTGTGCTCTGTTTGCGTTCCGCTGTTATATGGACGACGACAACGACCACGACCACGACGGAGGCGACACGCTGTTAACGAAAAATTGTCTGTTCGTCTGTATGTGTCCGATGTACGACCGTCGCATCGATGTACGGCTGGAAATCGGTAAGAGTGTGTCTGTGTCTCGATTGTGAACGACGGAATAATTGAAAACTTTGCGAGCAGCGTGCATAGAGAGACAGGGGGAGGGAGCGAGAGACAGATAGGCGTTTGTGTGCGTGCACGCGCGCGAGAGAGAGAGAACGATCGTCCGAGTCACGAACACACCAGTACCAGCAGCGACGCAGATATGGTACAATCTGCATAGACAACAATAAAACTGTAGTGTTTTTTTCCATTTTTGTTGATATTGCTGTATGCAGATTTATAGCTGGCGCAAGCCGATGCCACGGAGTGTTTTGTCAGCGTGTGCGTGCGAGTGTATGGTGTATGCAAAGAAAATTATTAATTTAATGGAATTAACACGAAAATCTACCTGTTGTTAGCCGCCGCGCAAAGATCGGTGCATGAGAGATGGACGAACAGAAGAAGTAGAGAAAAATGAAGATGAATTAGATGCAAGTCGATGGTGAGATGCGCAATTGTCGCTAGCCAGCGCTCTCTTTGACGTCGATCGCTCTGATGGGTCAATATTGTCCAACTGATTAGACGACATGTTAATTGATGTATCGTTTAGGTGGCGTTTTGCCAGTCCCATTGTTTCCATTCCAACCGTGCGGCGGTACGGGTCAGACGGGCTGAATGGGCCTGTGAACGATCGCAGTGGTCGCGCTAGACGACGAAGAGTGGTCACTATTGCATATTTTATTGAATCCATTCACATTACATCGTCGCGCTCCATTCATAATTATGTGTGCGCTTGGGACGGTATGCGGTGCAGCATGCTAAATGCTTTATGATTTTATTCATTCATAGAGGCTGAGCCAGTGAGCCTGAGCAGACGACGTGCATCGGTTTTTTGTGTCAACATTTCTTTTGAACTATGTTTTCATTCAGTCGGTCGTGTTGCGCACACCATTGTTCGGCTTTCCCTTTTCGACTGGTCGTCGCCGCCTGTGCCGACAAGTCGACATGCAATTTTGAGACAATCGTTATTGTTAGTATTCATGTTCGCGCGTTTAGATTTGTGTAACGAAACGACGCCAAACTAGTTCATTCACGCGTGCACGCACACTTCGTCACCGCAAACGGCAAGACGGCAACACAGGCAGATAATCGATCGATGAAGTGATAAAAATTCCGGCCAACATCGAATGCCATCAGAACGTGTCTGGCCCGGTGTACGGGGTACGAAATGCGATCAATAAAAATGTGATTTAAAATAAATGCTCATGATATTTGAAAGTGTGGTGAAGTACAACGTGCAGGTCGCTCGTCGCCCGTCGCCTGTCAACCGTCGCACATCGACGCACGCGGGACATTGTTGTCGTTAAAGAAAGACCATAAAATTGAATGTTGAACTCTGTGTATTGGCATTTGGTTGCATTCAAATCACAGGTACTACGACCTAGCTCACGCATATGCGCACACAGGTACTGTGTTCGCTCTCAGTCTCGGTCTGGTTTCGCACCCAAGCCAGCACAGCACCGCATTCGATATAATTAATGATATTGGCTCTCATTTGTTTCGTCAGTCAATGTATCGGCTTCGAGAAGTTCTTTCGCATGATGCGGCTGTTGTTTATACTTTATATGCGTGATATGAATCATGCACTGCACATGTTTCACTGCTCTGTTGTTCCTCTCTGATTGTAGTCGTCGATGTCGAACTGAACAGACACACTCACGCATCAAGAGTACGCCGATCTCCAAACAATGTGAGTAATCTTCGGAAATGTCGACTCGGACGGACACACTGACGAACATCACTATCGTTGCTATCATTTAATCGAGGCGCGTGGCAATTCTATTTTCACTGTCGATTTTGGATTGTTTTCAATCAGAAGAGAATTGATGAGTAAGTGGCTCAGTCCATTCTCAGCCTTGATGTTTGTGCTATTTCCGATGGTATCACTCAATCAGTCACCGCTCATCAGCCAGGTGCTGTTCTAATACCATTTGAGTAGTGGTAAATCATTTCGCTGAATCAAACAAGAAACAGAGTGAGTGACGGTGGTCAGTGCGCATGGCGGAAGCGAAACAATGAATTTCGAAATGTAATGCTGATGCGTGCGGTTGAGTGTCTGGAGAGCGAGAAATGTCGAATTGGGTATCGGTTTTGCGTCACCATTTGGTTCAATTAAATTGGCTGCGAGCCCAGAACGCAACCGATTGCCGCTGCTGTCGTTTTCCAGTGTGACGTCGTGCCCATAACTGTTCCGCATTTCATTGTTGCGGCCCGTGCAGAACCAGTTTTTGAGCTGCAATCTACGCATAGAACTCGAATACTTCTCCGCATGGGATTCGTGCGCAATCAAAACACCAAGAATATGATCCAATCTAATTTAATTGACAGCCGTCCGCATGGAAGTGATCAGATCACGCCGCTTGCAATTTGGTGTCGCTGGGCCCCTGCACGCGTTGTATTCGCACCTGCGAAACCGCAACCCGCAACAACAACGACAATGACTGAATGAATGAGTGAAAATGAATGAATAAGCGATTGTATTGTTTCTCTCCGGGTCTTATCGTTGTTTTGAATCGCTGTCAATAAGCGAAAATGCTTGTCGAAAGTCGAAAGTGTCCCGGCCAAATTGATAGCGGCACATTTGCGATCCAATATCACTTCGATGCGACTCCAAATCGATGATAGCGAGAAGTGCCGTTTTTTTTCCACTTGCACAAATTGCCGCCCATAAATTCGGTGTAATGTGAAGTCCCTCATATTAGACGATTGTGCACCATCGCTGCGTGATCGATTCAATTGCATCATACGGAATTTTTTTTATTTATGCGGACAGTGAATAACGAAATGCCCCGATCATAAATTTTCAATTTGCCAATGTTATCGAGAATTTTTCTTTTTCTTCTCTTTCTGTTCAATTGGGGTCGAGTCATCGAGTGCAGTCGAAGACAGGAAATCGCCAATTAGATCGCCGAATACGATTGTGTCGAACAATCTACCACGGTGGTCACCTGGCTCACTGCCTCCAGAGTGTCATTGCTCGCCTGGGTTTGGCGTCAATATCTATTTATATCCTGTTTTCTACTCCGCTATCATTCCGCGGACGCCGTTTTACGTTCGATCGAGTGGCTCAGTTTTTGTGCGTAATTCCATGAAAATAATTGTTCCGTTGAAACAACGTGGGCTGCCTTGTCTGGACCTTTGGTTTTGGAATATAGGACGAGTTGCGCATTTGGAGCGCTAGAGGTCACGCAACGGCGCGACGCCAATGTTTTAATAATTCTGGGGCGAAGGAAGTGTTTCTAGAGCAGCGATAAGGACGCAGCCGCGCGCATCAATAAATGACCGCTGAAGAGAGAGAGGAAGAGAGAGAGGAAGAGAGAGAGAAGATAGAAGATAGATGCGATGAAAGACAGGAACGGGGGCCGAAAGATGACGGAAAATACACGCGATCCGAAGCGATCACGTAAAACCGATGTAAATCAATCGATTCAAGTGTAGCCACCTATTTAGTCATACGTAACATGCGTCCCATGTACGAAACGTGAATAGACAATGCGCGAAATGGTGCGTGCCATGCGCTCCATCCATCGATCAGAAGGTCGCGCGCATCGCCAAACACCCATACATTAGACGCTTGCCGTGTCGTGGTTGGCTGGTGTCAGTTCTCTTTGTGCGCAAACTCGCGCCAAGCTCGTTCACGTAATCAAATATAGCAACAACAAAGGAAAATAAATTTTATTTTGTCTTCCTCGACGACGCTTGCGGTGCGAGCGTGTGCGTCTTCAATTCGAATATTGTTTGGATGCGGATGGTGTTGTTGCTGTTCAATCGGTTGGCTCGATTGGTTGTTTGATGGCTCCATCCAATGCACACAGCACACACACGGCACGGCGGAACGCTAGAGCTAGACGTGTCTTCCATTGGAATCCATCGTAGCTGTACTACTCGTTCAGAATGAAAACAAACACGCGATGGAATAAATAGTGAAGAACAAAATAGGAAACATGAGAAACATAAACAGTCGACGGCGGGCCACACAGAATTCGGAATAAGTGCGATGCGCGGAATTGTTGGCAGCCAATCGCGCGCGCGTATCCGCCATCATATTTGCAAACAGAAAATAAACCCGATAAATGCGCTGTTGTTTCTCTGCAACTGCCCCTAATGCCATGTTTTCGTGGGCTGGCGCAATCAATATTGATTTCGACCGAAAATTAACACACCCGCCCCGAGCTCGACGATCGATGGAAAAATTTGGCCCATGCCATTATACACAATCGGGATCGCTTCCGCGATTACCGTCGTTGTTGTTGGCTAGGGTGGCCGCATGTTTCGAGAATCTTCGAATTCCTTCTGTGAATCAATGCGAAACCAGCTGTGGCAGCTCCTTGATTTTCTATGGCTGGCAACCAGCCCAAACTTACCTTCGAATCTACTGGCAGCTTAGCTAGCTGAGCCAGGTAGCTCCAAGAAGGCACAGGTTCAGAGCGATTTAATTAATTTTGATCGTCACTCTCGATCTCGACATTACCTGTCAGCGCTATTTAGCGTGACAGTCACCGTCAGCACATCGAAATCACGTTGTTGAAGTGCTGATAGCTGATTCATCACGTATGACCGCTGCTTTTGGTGGTGCCGGCGGGTACGGATTCACCAAATAGCGTCGACGAATGGAAATTTTCCGAAACTCACGGCCACCCTATATGTTGACAATGTTCCGTGAGCGATAAGTTCATGGTGCGGACGATTATGCTCTCGATGTGCAGCCACATCATTTGCATTGGCAAACGTGCGTCCGATCTTCGCTAATTTATCCGTTTGCGAACCATGGAAAGCTCGTGCCCGGCTTGGCACGCGCGAGTCGACCGACAGCCAGACATAGTAAGTGCAAAGTGTGGAAGATTTTCAGTTTTCCGTTTAAATTATCTATTTTCACTTTGGCACACACGCACACGCTATCATTTCAATTAGCGAATGCCTGCCGTGATTCAAGCGTTACTCGGACAAATGACCGCCTGCTCTCCGGAGAAAATGGAATTTGCCCAATTGAATGGCCACCGATCACAATGCGATTGTTTGAGCGTGCAAATGAACGAGCAAT
>JANTFB010093320.1:0-13654 GCA_026546635.1 Porricondyla nigripennis | reverse complement strand
AAACTAATTTCGTTGTTACTGTAACGTGTCTGCTTCTGGCGGTTTCTCTTCGGAAAATTCTCTACTTTTTTTTCTCTGCTCTGCCTTCTGCGTTCCCGAGAGACACTCGCGATTCGTTTTATTGAGCAAGAAAAACGGAAAGGCAAGAGGCAGGAGCACAAACTCCCACGAAAAAAATGGAAAAATGTTTATATACCAAATGCTGCATGTAACACACAATTCGGTGCTTGGAGCGAAACGCAGGTCGAAAGTGAAATTGTGTACGCCAAAAGCCGAATAGGGTGCTCTGCGCTGCGTTGAACTTCACTTTGGCAATGCTCCACGATGGGAGAATGCGATGGAGAGAACGAGTGCCAATAAAAAAAAAAAAAAAAATCGATGATGGCATGCCACGTGCTCAGTCGTCATCGTCGTGATCGTCGCCGACGCAGAGATAATTCACTTCTCTTCTTCTTTCATTCGTTTCTCGCAATTTGGTGCGTGTGCGTTTTTGGCAACACATGATCTCCAGCTCATGCCTCAGTGCCTCATACTCGACCAAACATCCGAACGAAACTTCATTTGCGTGCCACTTTTCAGAGTTTGTTGTCATGTCTGTGTGAACGTTGCCGACACCATTGCATCCAGCTCATTCAAAGTTTCACTCCTTCGCTCTCAGCCACGTGTCACTTGACTTCCAACTCGAACATCATATTTTTTCCCTTGTTCGAAGCACTTTCTCGACTTCGTTTTTTTTGTTTTTTTGTTCTCTTCCGCCGGGCGAACACGCCATCGCCGCTGTCTAGTTCAAGTGGAATCTCTTCTTTGCTTTTCGATAATTTCCTAAACGCTTTGCTGTTATCTACCCGCTAAGATTTTGTACTCGTAATGGATAATGTATGTGCGCCATCCGCTGTCATCGGGTTCGAGGTAGACGTATGTTGTCCGTGTATCCGAGTCGAAAAAATTCTCGAACAAAAGCGTCGCATAAAATGGCATGTTGCGATGTCGACATTGACAATGCCTCGCCCGAATGCCATTGCGAACGACTCTACTATGATAAAAGCCTTGAAAAACCGTGAATGACCGCCAATGGCTATGAAGTGAACCAACTTGGTTCATTTGGTGTTTATCCGCTGATGACAGTGGTCATAACAGGAAACAGGGTAGAGATAGCGCTTTGAGATGTTCTAGAGAGTTGCAGAGAATGGAAAAATACATGAGGTCCGGGTTCGGAAAATGCCCAGGAGTTGAGAAAATTCGCGAAAAGTGTTTTTCATCATTTTCTCGACTCCGGGACATTTTTCGGAATTTTCCGAACCCGAACTTCATGTAATTTTCCATTGTCTGCAACTCTTGAGAACATTCCGAAGCGCTATCTCCACCCTGTTCCCCGTTATGACCATTGCCATCAGCGGATGAACACCAAATGAACCAAGTTGGTTCACTTCATAGCCATTGGCGGTCATTCACGCTTTTTCAAGGCTTTTTTCATAGTAGAGGACGTAGAGTTTTCTTTTTCCGTCCTTCATAACTGCAAGAGAGAGAGAGAAAATCCTTTCTTTTCTCTTCGCTGTTGTTGTAGAAGTGTAGAGCCATCGATGTGTTTTTTTCTGTGCGAGGATTCATACGAAGAACGGCTGGAGACGACTGATAGAGGCGAAGCATGCACGGCGTCGCTGTAACCATGCTTCAGTTTTCTTTCTCTGTTCCTATATGATCTGCCCCGTCTCGTCCCATATGGTATCACACAACGTGGATACACGGAGCGACGGAACGTGCACACTGTATTGCGTGTCGCCGACTACCGAACGCGTTCCCACATATGTGCGATGTCGAGTTCGCAGGGGCTTCACTTCCATTCCTTTGTGTACTCGGCTGTGTTTTTTTCTCTGCGATTCAAAACACACTTCAATCGCACATGAAAATCATATTTCTTTCCCCATTCACCTTTGTTCCATTTGTAGGAGGAGTGTGTACCCACTACGTAGTACCCAACGCGCTCTCCGTATTCCGGGAACGGTCGGTTCACCCATTTCGGATTGGTTGCCGTCGAATGGCGCACGCAAAACATCGAGAGAAGAAACGATTTAATTTGCCACCGTTGCCGCTCTCGCTATTTGTTTTCTTTGCACCAGTGCCCACATCGTCGATTCGGTTGTACACAGTAAAAAACCGTCCCCACCTTTGCCACTCAAATGGAAAGCTCTCTGACGTTTACTCAAGGAACCTTATTTTCGCCCATCCATTCCGGCTGAAGTGGCGTGTCCTTGTTCATTTTACGGTTTCAACGCAGGGCATTGCTGCAATTGCGATTCGGTGCGACTCGAGATTATCGTCGCAGTTATTAGCACGCATTCTCGTTTTTTTTTTTCTATTCATTGCTCATTTTAACTGCGCAAATTAATGCGAGCCGCAAACATACAACACTAACGGCAGGGTGGAATCTATAATAAATAATCCCCCACGTGGTAGGTCAAAATGGAGTCAATGACGCTGTGGCGTCGATCATAAAAAAATGAAAATCGACCATCGACGCCATGCCAGCCACGATTTTTCCTTTCGTGTCAATTCTGGTGATTCTCTACAGGCGAACGAGAGCGCAGACGTGAGTGATTGGCAATGGGCATAAGTGTGTGTACGTATATGCGCCTGTTGCCGTCAAGCGGAATAAATTCGTATATTTATTTATCGGTTTGTTTACGAGTCGAAATAAAAAGTCTTCTAACAATTATTATTATTACTCGTGCGTGGAATGGGCAATAAAATTGACGGCCATGGTCTCTTGACTCGATCGGGTGGAGAATGGATGCGGGAGGCGTTCCAACGAAAAGTGTACGGAAACAGGAGAGAGTGAAAAAATGGAAAATATTCCATCCATGTCTATGTCTATCCGAATCTAGGGTATGTACCTGAATTCGGAATTGAACTGAACCCATGAGCACGTTGAGGTGTCGCTTAGTCGTCATTGTCGTCGTCTCAAGTGTTGGGTAACTCGAATCGAGCGACCGAATGCATTTCATCGAAATGGATCGCTTCACAACACACATCACACCATCCATAAATGCACAGACGTTCGAATAAATCAATGGAAAAGTGGGAAATATGCTGTGCGACAGCTGAATGAAAATGTATTTTCTTTCTGCTCTTTTATTCATCGATTCGGTGAAATAAAATGTACCATTCCACGTTTTCGTTTATTTATTTTTTTATGTCTTATCCCCGTCCATTGATGGCTACATATTTTAGGGCCGGTCCATTCGCTCGAACACTTCATTATGTTGCAGTACATATTATGTGGAATATTCTAATGTATTCGACCATCTTGTGCTTGTCACAGCGACTCGCAGATGCCATCACTTTTCTTCTCTAGCAAGAGTCGAATGTCAGTCAACTCCTGATCAATTGCTCTCTCGATTGTCACATCGAAAATGACCAATGGGCATTTGGGAAGTGAGAAAAAATGGTCATTTGGAGAATTGAAATAGAATGCCATTGAATGCGTTGAATCGACGAAATCGCATCGCATGAATTCAATCGGAACAATCAATTCAAATTCGAAACAAGAGCTGGACTGGACACACTTAATGTTCTTTCAAAATGAATGCGACGTTCTATAGACTAATAGCCCCTCGCTCCCAATCATGTGACTCAATATGAATGGTGGATATTGTGCGATCAATACCATTCGGATTTGTGGCGTAGAAAATTGAAATGTTTCGCATTCATATATGTACCAAACGAAAAGTGGAGAAAACCGAGGGATTGTTATTCAATTTGGAGCTCCATCTATGTGCGTGTGCGGATCAACGTTGGCGCAATCCCATTCATCGCTTTGTTCGGAAATCGAATGTCTCAACTGGGACACACATGCAAGGGAGCGAGTAAACAACGAAATGACCACGAGTCTCCAGCATACATGGGATGATGCTCTGGGAGCGGAAAATTTTCTTTCTTCCGAAGTTGACGACGTTGGCGGCGTCGATGACAATGACAAACACAATGCTTCACAACATTACATGAATTGGCATTTGGCGAGACACTAAACACAACAACAATAAGGCTCATCATCATCATTATTGGCCGAAATGTGGCACGGAAAAAGCACGTGTCCGATCCATACTCGGTACACCGAATAACATCGGTCGGCCATGGGCAAGATGCGGCAGAGCAGCAGTACGTATGTGGTATCTTAGTCGCTGTCGTCGTAGTCGGTGAAATCGGCGACGTCGTCGCACATATATTGGTGCATCAGCGGCATTGGTCCGGTTCGATGTTGCTGCCGATTTTTCATGTTTGGAAGCAGGGCGAACGCCGTGTCGAACCACAGCCCTAATCAAGGGCACGCACTACGAATTTTGGCTTCCTTCTCCATCTCTCTTCTATCCGGCTTCCGTTCTCGCAGGTGCACATTTCGAATTATTACAGCTAAGGAAAAAATGGGAGCGCATGTTCGCGTCAAAAGCTAATGAGCAACAAGTCGTCTTCGTTTATGTTGTAAAAAAGTGGAAAAGAAAGCGAGTTTAATGTTTGGAAACTTTTTTTTTTGTATATCGGAAAAGTTTGTTTTCCGTTTTGGCATCTTTCTCGTTTCCCCCTCATATGATGGTAATGGTGACTCTACAGTCGCTCGCACACCCGCATCGTTCGGCTCAGCGACTACAAACGGTCGCATTATTGTTGGAAAAATTCGACGTGTTCAGTTCATGTTCAATCTATCAACGATATCTAAAGATCTAAACCAAGAAGAAGAAGAAATTGGCAATTTTCATTCGGCAATTTTCGTTCCTTTGATAGGATTTGTATGCTCAAATGAATTCAAATTTGCCGTTCTTCTATTCTATATTTGTTCATCACCCCCTCTCCCATGTGCCCATTCTGTAGAGCCGGGGCTTTTCGCTTTCGGCGCATTCGCTTTTAATTCAAGGTTGGAGTTGCAGAACAATGCGGGTACCGGAATAAGAGTGCTCGCGTTGGTATAGAGCGTTCACCCTCTTCTGTGAAATAAAAATATTTTCTGAGTGATTTGAGTGTGAAAATTGTCTGAAGATGAGGAAAAAAATGAATTTCGATTCTGCGGCCATGTTAATTAAATGCAAATTCTTCCGCATGAAATGCTCCAAATCAGTGGACAATCTGGGGTTTCGTTGCGTACGATCCATTCAGCAGCACATTTTTTGTTTCGTTCTATCGACCGAAGTGATACAGCAACAACACGCGACTGCTCAGGAAAAAGTTCTTTCGTTATCAGGTGATAAACTGCAACCAGGACTAACAGTGTATGCCTTTGTATACGTTACTTGCGATAACATGTTTTATCCAGCCAGTTGTTTCGGTGATAAGGTACATACTTCGGAGACATGCCATTTGATTTCCATTCTCGGTTCACCGAGGTTTTATCGAGGCTACTTTACAGTTCATGTGTTCAATTTTCAATGCTACAACAAGCATATTACCAAAATGCAATTCCTCGCTAAACGAATCGGAGCTATCCTGCCATCTCTGGCGAGCATGAATTGAATTGACAAGTCATACTGACACTACGTTCCGACCGGTTTTGACAGATTGCACAATGCACACATACCGATACACACACTGTATACGCGAGCACTCAAAACTTCAAATCGGCTCTCACACTTGAACTGCATGTATGTCTTTATGCGTGCAAGACTCCGCACGCGTGCCAGTGCGCATACGTGTATGTGTGCAGGTGCATGCTACGCACTTCGAATTCTAGAGTTGAGCAATATTGTCGTTACGACATGCTAACGTCAATTGTGTCAAATGTTTCAGTAAATTTTCTAGAGTTGAGCAATATTGTGGTCACGGCATGCGTTTTTAATAGATACTAGGGTAATAATTTCAGTTCCATGTCTCCATTCCATTTCGCTTGAACTGATGAGGAATCCTAGTGTGACGTCATAAAGTCGGTTATGACGTCATTGGTGACGTCATATATGCGTTTGGATTCCTCCCCCTCACCCCCCCACCCTGGTTGGGTTCAAAAGAAAACTTGCCTTCTTTCCCCCCTCCGACGCTTATTTACAGAGGTAGTATAGGAAACTCCCACGGTACGTGTGAGGGCCTCACCCCTCGCCCCTCAAATTTTTGGGGAGCAAAAATAAATAGTAGTGCCCGAAGAGATGAACTTTCAAAAATAGAAAAAAACGGCACTTTTCCCACTTTAAATGTATTTTTTCCGCCAATATTGCAGACCGGGATAATTACTGTTATTTTTAATTTCTGCCAGCTCATTTCATCGGAGACTATCGTTCATTTTTGCTCCCAAGAAATTTGAGGGGCGAGGGGAGATGGCCCCACACGAACTGCGTGAGCTCCCCATACTATCTCAGTAAATAAACAACGGAGGGGAGGAAGGAGGCAGTTTTACTCGAACCCAATCAGGGTGGGGGTGAGGGGGAGGAAGCATATATGATGTCCCAAATGACGTCATCACCGACTATATGACGTCACACGTGAATATCACTGCAGTTCAGTAGGATTGAAATTGAAACCTGGATTTGAAGTTAAAAGTATCTATTAAAATCGCATGTCGAGAGCACAATATTGCTCAACTCTAGAATATATATTTGACACATTATGACACATGAGTACATGACACACAGATGTTGACACACATCAAAGTGACAAGCATTTTTAGTTCGTGAGTTTATTCTTCACCCGGGCAACAATGTATTCTTCACAAATCCTACAATAAAGCTTCTAAGAACGTTAAGCCACGCCCATTGAGACTCAATGACCCATTTGCTCCATTAAACATACATATCTTATAACTTATAGTAGCATCAGCTACAGTACAAGCAATCATACATTTCGGTATGTTCTTTGAATCCTTATAGTAGCATTGTGCCGTTGCTACAATGAAGTTACATTTTTTCTTCTCATTCTATGAACATTCTTGGAATGAATTGTGCTACTATAAGCGCTTGCCACACTCGTGTAGCTTCTTAGAAGGCTTATCGTAGCAAATTTCCTACATTTTCCAAAAATTGTAGCAACAATTATTGCTCGGGCATGCTGTGTGTTTCGTCTGTTCAAAGCGTTACTACCAATGTACTTGGCAGTTACTTACGTATTGAAAATACCCACGATGCATAATCGAATTCGAATCCGATGACGTAATGTTCGGAGTGCGAAATGAAAACATTCGGTCGGGGGAGCGCCGCTTCCCCCAATTAAAGGATAACGGAAGGGTGACGCCAAACATCATATTACGAAACAACAGCAAACGAAGCTGTGGCGAAACAAACGAAGCGCCGAATTATTCGTTACGAAAATGGAAAAGTGAAACATCGCGCACGCATATTCATATTCAGTTCAATCACTCATTGTATTCATCGGAATGGGCCCGCTTCAGCAGCATTCTGGCCTTCGACAACTTGAAACGATTTGGAGTGAAATACTCAAAATTCATTTCTTCTCCATTTACTTCCCGGGTCCAAAGATGTTCCTCAAGACGAGCCCATTTGCACTACACGGTACGACGGTCACACTGCACTTCATGCACAGTGCTCACTGCACAGCCTACATGTGTGGTTTAATTTTCTGCGTCTTTCGTTTTTCGCGTCCACACAATTGGGTCACAAGAAGTGCTCGACGCTACTGGGGCGCGTGCATTTCCGAACGTTCTTTTTTCATTTATCCACTCATTCTCGCTCATATTTATCGCTCGGATTTTATTAGCATCTGTTCATTTATTCGAAAAATTTCGCGGCGCATTGTCGGCCTCATCAATATGTGGCTGCGAAAATACATGTGTTTCCATTCTCTCTCCCTCTCTATCCCCCCCCCCCCTCTCTCTATCTATCTTCCTGCATGCCGGCAGGTCTGCACACAAATGACGTTGTATTTTCAAAAGCATTTTCCTTGCTGTGGTGAACCTATTAACCGTCCGCTATTTTATCGTTGTGTGAAAACGAACGAATGGGCACAGGTGTGTCTCATGAAGGCGGACCGGATGCTTTTAGAGTTCTTCTGATATGATTTATGGCCTTTCATTCTGTATTTTTAGTGAGACGATGACGGCAGCGGCGCAGTAAAAATAAGGCCACTCTGTCGAGCCACACCACAGAAAATCCATACAAACATTTTCTTGAAATTGTTCTGATTTCTTGTGCGGAAGATTTCCGCTTCGACCGTAAAACGGGAGAAAGAGTGAACACAGTGATTTTGCTCTTTTGTTAATCAAATTCATTTATCTTTCGGATAGCCGATTGAACGACTACTGAATGCACACAGTTGAATGTATTCGATAGTGACTGCATAGTACTTTTGCCGCATATTTTCGATTCTCTTCGGCGAACACCACCCAGGCCCAGTCGCTCGTGCAGCAACGGTGCGACTGAGACTGAGCACATTGTCCATTGCGATTCGTCGTTCAACGTCAAATGAATAAAACGGGTTTCTTGGGCTGAAAGGCTAAGGTTGGAGTCATGAAGAAGAATCACCCGACCGATATGTTTCAGACGAGCGTTCGACACAGGTGCCCCTTGCCGCAATTGGACATTATCAAATCGAATGGAACAAATCCGAAATGTGGACGCATGAATTTTCAAAATATTAAACGCCATTCAGCAGCTCGTTCAATGTGCATTGGTCTGCTTCGTGCCAATTCCAATAAATAAATTGGAAAAGGTGGAACAGCTTTTTACCGTCGCCAGAGTTGCCATACTCAGTCTCTGAGGTGGAATGAATTGTCATCGCGTTTGCACATTTATGCATTCCATGTGCAAATCGGACTATCGATATGCAGTCCCTGGAAGAAAAAAAACGAGCGCAATTCGCAAATTGGGAGCGAAATGCGTCGACAAACTGTACAGAGTACAGTGCTTTAATAAATAATAAATAAACAATATGTCGTCGCGGTGAATACATTTAAATTAAGGTTAAAAGTTAATTCGAACAGTGAGGCAGACCCGCTATATTCTGCATCAGAATCCCCCCTCCGCACGCCCCCCTCTCCATATGTCCTCCTCTTTCATGTCTGCTTGTACGCGCGGCCAACAATTTCCGAAACTTTTGCCCCTGCCGTTCCGACAATAACTGTGCCAAGGGAAAATGGGGAGAAAACACAAAAACATCCTCGCACGACTGCATCCACCACGATCCACACATACGGCGGCTATGGTTTCATCAGTAGCAATACGTTGTGCAAACACACAATCGACATTGCCGTTAGCCGGAGCAAACAAATGCGCCAGCAGTTAGCAAGAGGCACGCAAACAATAGGTACCCTATACGTAATAACATTAATGCTGCTCCTGGAGCCGGATACGATTTTATTCACTAGCTCTTCATCGCTTTCCACTGCCTTCGTTCTCGCCACCACTCCAGTCTGTGGCGCATTCACCACGTCCAGGATTAAATGTTCAAAGAGTGCTGCGATTATTCGAGAAAAAAATCGTTTTGCCCTTAGAACGTCAAGCAAAAGGAAGGACGGAGCACTGGCCTGGGATTAATCCACATCACTATTCATTTCTCTCCTCCGCTAATTTCTCTTCATGCGATTTTCGTCGGTGAGTTGAGTAAGAGCGACCGAAAAAAGTCACGAAAATCTTTCAACAACTTTCGGCATCCGAATTACGTGCGCGGCCACGCGTTCCGTCGAGTTGGAATTTTCGCCACGGTGCAGATGTGTAATCTCCGCAACTATGATGTATCGATGGAGAAGTTCTATCGCCTCCCGAGGTATCGATGCGGCGAGACAATGGGATTTGCGGCTCAAAAATTTTCGTTCGCTCGGCTCACCTGTGAGACTTTGAGCTTGACTGGTGTGCGTCGGTGTTTTTGAATAATAATAATAATTCGGCGTATTGGCCCACATTAGGCAACTTATTCATCCGGTCTCGCGTCGACATCGATCATCGTATCATTTATCATCGGAATGGGGGCCACTCGGCGCCGGTCGTAGACTTTGGTGTCACATTGTGACACTTCTAATCGACTTCGATTGACTCATTTCGTCGTTACGCTCTTCACGCTTCGCACAGTGCACATGCCGTGATAGCGTACGATACGTTCACTTATCCGGGTTATTGACAACTCCAATTGAGCCGCGTCAATCAGAAATTCCAGAATCAGAAATGCGTGCAAATGTCAACGTAGACCTTTCCCCAGCGATACGATACGTCGGACGAGGGACGTTTCTCCGGAGTAGAATCCGATGTCCGGCGTATTATCCACGGAAAATGTTCTCTTCACCGCTCACCACTCGACGTTCATCGCTTGCCGTTCCGCCTTCCCATGGCATTTTCGTGCTCATTTTTCCACGAAAATGTCGAAGAACACAAAAACTTCTGCAATTAATGAAATCGACCTAAGCCCGCAGCGTTTCCATTTTCTGTGTGCGAACCGTGAATGCTGTGTGTATGCAGTCCTCCGTGCAATAACAGAAAAATATGTTCCGCTCGCGGCAACGAATTACCAATTTTTACAGGTCAATTGAAATTGTGCGGCGTCACGTTAAATTTTTCATGCTTCGTTTGCGCTTGCAGACGGGCCAACAACATTCATTGTCTCGCCGAAGTCAACCGAAAGGAATCTTCCCTCCAATTCCTCCAACTGCACTTCGTGGAAGTTTGTGTGTGTTCGTGTTCGCGTTGCATGTATCTGTGCTGCTTTCCAAGGCTGTCACCCGCTGACTTCTGCCATTTCTCATCCGGAGAATTCCAATTTCAGAGTGCAATACGCAGTGGTCGTATGCTCCACTCGAGTTGCGATCTGCCGAATAGTTTTCGGCAATATTACGGCATCCCGTAGCTGAAGCTCCACATGCTTTGTGCCGGCTTGGCTGGCACGGAAATATAAAAATGTGAGATCATCTCGCAGGCTCTACGTGGTATACTGCCGCTGCTGATGCGTTCCATCTTGTCGGTGCCGACGTTCAGATATATTCGACGCGTCGCGAACGTATTGCGTTATATTCTTTGATGGCAACGAAATATCCTTCTCTTTTGGTTGGTTTGAAGGCCGAAGAAGGTCCGCACACACTTGCTGGTTGCAATAACGGCGCGCAGTGTAAATGGATTCGGCTGAAAGCACAGCGCGCGAGCTTCGGCAGAATGTTCCGCCGTTCGTGTAATGTGTTGTTGAGCACGTGAGTCGAAAGCGTAATGTGTGTGCTGTGTGAACGACGCGAGAGGGAAAACGAAATAATAAATGACCGAATTACAGCAATCATAAGCGTAAGCATAACAAATGCTCTCGTTCTATTTCATTCAAAATGGAAAGAAAACTCTTTTCAGTCGCTGTCTGTTCAGCTCACTGTGCGAAATGCGTCAGTTATATATCTTCATTGTCCATCTTTTTCACTTGATTTTTCGATTGCAATTTTTTCGCGCTGTGCGCCTTATGCCCGCTAAGACACAGTGCAATCGTGGCCCGAAGAAAAAATCAAAATTATTCGAAAAAGAAAAACATTCGCTGTTTGCTCGTCGCGAAAAATACAATTTTCGGATGCGACCAGGCGCCGTTCGTCACACTTTCACTCGTAAGATCAACGTGAACCAGCACATTCTTTACGATTTTTCATCGGCAAATGGCGCCCGATATGCGGGCATGCAATCCATTATGCGAACTGTGCGAACGTCGTTCACATTTAATTGTGCTTGAGTGGCATGAATTCGAATGGAGTCTTATTTCGGGTTGACATCTCGGCGTCAGCATACAATTCGACGCTCGCCGACGAACATGAACAACGAATGAACCAGTGAGAACGGTATCACATTAAACTGATGATGGAAACTGATAAAACTGTGGTGCGCGACGCGCTCCTTTCTCCCGAAAGACACTGCTAATGAAATCCGACCCAATTCACATCTAATTACAGATTTATTCACTATCGTCGGCATCATCACCAGTTAATCCGTCGCTTCCACCATCGCAAGTATCAAAAACAATTCTACGCAATTTTGAGGTGTTTGTCGTTTATCGTATGCCGATGACGTTAGCGTGAGCAAAGACGGTGGCGGATGGGTTTGTCAACGTACACATCATGGATGATGGTATCGTGGGCCGTGAAGAACGGCCTGAGAAAATGTGCGAAACAGTCGACACACGGAAACAGGCAACAGCGCCGACGGTGGCTTGCGCGACTAAGAAGCAGAAGCGCGACTAATCTGCAGCATCAAACTGATCGCATTCGCATTATTTTATGCAGATAAATATTGATTCAGGTCGTAGACTTCTGCGTTCGCCATTCGCTTGGCATGGGCGAATGGATCGTTTCGGGCGCAGAGAATCAATGATGCTGTTGCGATTTATTTGCAAAGATTAGCACGGCTCAGCCGCGGCAAGAAATCATTTGGATCGAATATGCTTTTCGATGGGACACCACGCAGTGGGTATTAGGAGCCTCGTGTCTGAGTCACACATTTTTCTCTCGTTGAACTCGCGGCCGATTTACGACAAAGAGCGAATTTCGCAATTTTCTTGTCGTTTCTCTTGTGCCGACTCTTGTCACCTCCAATTTATTCGTACAAATTTTAATTTATTGCGGGGCTTTCGTTCATTGTTTGCTCTGCGCGCTTAAGCGGATGTTCTGGGTTCAGGTTCACACACCTGTCGCAAATATTGATGTACGTGGCACATAGCAAATCGGTGGCCGAATTCATCATTTCGATGCAGATTTTCGTTGTTGTTCCTTCTGTACCCCACCCGCCAGAGCCAGATATTAATCAAAACGAATCGCTTTTAGTGACCGGTTGACAACGAGCAAGGACGTGTAGTTGTGTTTGTGCATCATTTCCATGCGAGATGTCGAATAGATTCACGGAAAGTGTGACTCCATTAATGATTGTTGCCCTTCCGCTCATCCCCGCAACAATTCGATGTTCACGGTTGGCGAATCATATGTAGTACCTGCCGCTTATGGCTTAAGTGCAACGTCACGTTTGCACTGATTTCATCGAATTTTCACCATATTGGACTGGCCGAGTTTCCAATTGAACACACAGCCTTCGAATAATACGAACGGTCATCGTCATTAATGGAATTATCATGTGTCGGCGATAATTAATCAACCCTTTTCCATGTCATGCATACGGTTGCTAATTCATTTGATTTGATTTGCTCGAGTTGAGCTTTGAGTTCGGCAACGCGAACATACCATATCACATAGACGAGCCTGGGTCATTATTATATTTATATAGGTCTTGTGGAACATCCACTATCTCCGCATGTGAATGGTCTACATTATACTGATTTCAACCGATCGAAGATGAAAACGGACGGAAAAAGGGATAAAAACCCAACGCCAAGTGGTCCTGATCTTTGATCGGCTGGCTTCTGACTTGATCAGTCGGACGAATCTGAAGCATAAACATTGTCACGTGTCAACTGTCGATGTCACGGAAATGCAATGTGATGCCATGGTATTGCGACAAAGCTGCTTTCCTCATGTTTATGTGTAGAATCTGTGGAGTCAGTCCCATACTCGGTCAACCAGCATTGCAGTGTCAGATGAAATGACATCGACTCTTCAGAAGGGTGGTTATTGGGGGCACTTTTTTGCGATTTCCCGTGCGCCGTTGGTACTAAAAGGTATCAAATTCGTCCAAAGTTTTCAACTCGATCGGATGATGCTAAATACTGTCTCAAAGCGTATGTCGTTTGTATGGAAAAATGTAATTGTCAGCCATTTTGGAAAGACGACGCG
>JANTFB010093209.1:0-13675 GCA_026546635.1 Porricondyla nigripennis | reverse complement strand
AACGTGAGTCTACTCTCCATTCGGCCGAACGAGGAAAGATTTAATTCGTTTTTTATTTGATTTGCAGCTGCCGCCGTCCCCACATTTAATCCCCAACAATTTGCAGCGAACGTACCGCCACCATCGTCGATTTCAAACCTACCCGGTTTCCAGTCGATCTTCGAGCCCCGAGCAGCCGATGCGCCAATTCCAACCTACGAACAGTCATCACAACCAAGCGTCGTCGGCAATGCTAGTGGGCCCGCCACCGTTTCGTATGCCATGGCGCCACCGACGAATGCGGATCAATCGTCATTTTATTCACAAGCACCGCCATCAATGCAAACCTATTCGACGTATCCGCAAGTTCAGCAAATGACCACACCGATTTCGTTGCCCGGCATGCCCTCAATCACGGTCAGCACTTCAATTCCTCCAGCGCATTTCGCCTATGCGAATCCATCGCAACCATTACCGCCCACGTCTCAGTAGAGCGATAGACCAATTGTAACCGACGTTGTGCGTTCATAGCAAAGCGGGCGGCAACTGCATTTTATTTCGGATCATGCTGATCGTCTCGCGATACGATCGACGGAACAATAGACTAACGGAGGCAATGCATGAATGATGTGGAAAATTCAATGAACTATATATTATGTGCAACATTTATTATTCTATTTAAAAAAAAAAATCTAATAAATGAAAAATCGGGCTTTTTTCATCGAAATCTCGTCGTTTTTTTTCTGACTCGAATGTGCCCTGGTCCCGAGTTCAGTCCTTGTGCCGAATGTCGAATATATTGGGTTCAATTCCGATCACACATCGAGAAAGCGTCAAAAAAACTGTTACGATTATCTGAGGCCATGTCGACGTCATGCCATGATTGTGAGTGGGTTTTTCCAGCGCTGACTATTTAATCACCGAAGAAACAACATCGAACATCGCAGGTTCAGATCATAATCTTCATTCATTAGAAAAAAAAACAGAATGTCGACAACCGATCAAGTATACCTTACAAGCTGCTGCGTGGAAGTCTCATGTCGAAGTGACAGAAGGTGCAGCCGAATGACAACTGATGAATCCGAGCTTGGAAGCTGCCCGAGGGGTTGGGTCGCTTCGATTTGTTTCAGTTCCATCGGAGAGGTCAACGGAGTCCATATCGATTTCATCCGTTTAACCCCACGAAAAACGATGTAAACAAAGCAGATCGGCTGGTTGGTTGACAGTTCGATCAACATCATATCCGTCGAGAAGGAACCATACACACACGGACTGTGGCACACACACAAGATTTTCGATTTTCATGAATTTATTCCATTATTTGCATTATGTTGCTTCCCATGCTCCATTCCGTTCCCACATCGAAATCGCAATAACTTTCGCACATCGAACGAAACTTACATAACAAACAACATAACCTGCATTCAGACTGCATTTTTCAAAGCAAAAATAAAACCTAAGTTCGTGCACGAAATTCAAATGATGATTTCAGTGTCTCCCAATTCTTCGTCGGTTGGCAACTCAACGGTGCTGGCATCAATATAATTGGGTGAAATGTATTCAAGTCCGGCCGCTTCCCGTTCACGGATTTGTAAGAAGGCCTCCCGTTGTGCCCAGTCGCCCAATCTCGGGTCCGGCAGATATGCTATAACGAATCCACCGAACACCATGCAGAAGGTGACCGTCACGAAGAATGAGCCGCGCATCACTTGACGATCCTTAGCCTTGTCTTTCTTATCGTAGCCATACGAGACCCAGTTGTTCGATTTTTTCACCGCTTCAATGCTGAAATCAATGGTATTCTCATTTGCAGCGGACACAGTATCACTTTTCTTCGGCGATGTCGACAGCAGTCGAAACGATGTGGCATTCCGAAGGAAGGCGCTCGTCGGCCGTACACGAATCAATGCAGCCATTCTGAATTCGGAAAAAGAGAACGAATCAAAGTCGGGGCTGATTAGCACCGAACACGGAATTTGTTATTCAATTGGAAACTTGCCTTTTTCTCTCGTTCTCCGTCTGTTTTGTCGCGTTCCTATGTGTATGAAGTGGTACGGCCAAATAAAGATGTCCGCGCTCCGTTCGAACTGTCATGTGGAACTGTCAAAGCAGCGCATGCGGGTACGTTCGTCCGACGAACGAATGCCAAATTCAAAAACAGGAAAGAAATCAGAAAAATCGAAGAAAAAAAAATCGAATTTTCGCAAAAACGCAGTCGATTCAAATGCCGAATAAACCGTTCCACGGGCGAAGCATCTATGCAGCGGTCGTCGTTTGCATTGTTTCGCCATGCGATTTCAGATGCCTCAAGGTCAATCATTATTGATGTCGTCTCGAATGCCCATTATGCTCATGTCCCATTCACAACTTGGCTTTAGCGGTTTCATCGACGACGCAATTTTTGGACTCGCACAAGTCGAATCGTTTTGCGAACGGAATGGTCGCATTCCGCGTCCGGGCCCGTTTGGTGCTACGCACAACAGATGACAGCCGAGCACACACAACCACACGACCGTCATGTGGGTGTTCGAGAGCATGCGTGTCTGTCTGTGCCTCTGTGTGTGATATCAATACGCACTTGCCCAAATGACCCGATGCGAATTTACGTATCAGCGAATCGTCGCACCGCACACCGTAAGAAAAACATTCAAAGTCAAATTGGAATCGTACTGTGTGTGGTGTGTATAGTAGGTTCTTCGTGCACACATTCTCGACGGTGATATGTGCGAATTCCGCAGCGCAAGAGGAACAGAAAAAGGCGAACCGAAAAAAGTAAAAAAACGGAATCGAGAAAAACAAACTTTTTTCCTTCTCTAAACACACGCAGTCTACGCGAGTAGCGACTAGATCACGGGGCATTTGTGTTCGCAAAGTATTCGAATGAGAGTCGCGATTGAGAGACAATCGAACGTAATTCACGTGGTTCCGCGAACCATAATTTTCGGGGTTTTTTTTTTACAGAAAAATTCGTTTCCCGAATCTGGGAACGCTATTCTGGTGGAATTCAATTTCTCTAGTTCAAACGGTGCGGTGTGTCGGGTGGGTGCACATTGATATGATTTATTTATTGACATTGACAGCCAAATGGTGCTCCGTGTGAACAGTGAAGGAGGAAAAGAAAGAAAAAAAAACGTTGTTATTCTTCGCTTGGCGTGCATGTGCGTGCGCGAAAGTATGCGTGTGTGGTACCTTGCTGCGAGTGACTGTGCGTGTGTTAGTAGTACATCAGATGATATAAGTGCTCTGTGCGACATTCAGACCGGACCTAGTGCAATACAAATTCAATGATTTTTTCTCTCTCCGGCCCGAAGCCGACACCACACACTTTTTGATTAGATAAAAACGCAAAACAACAACGATTTTCTCCCCGTCGGGTCGGCGCACATCGGCAGCGATTACATAAATGGAATCGAATGAGAGCAAAACGAGAGAGGAAAAAAAATCATTCAGAAATCACTGAGTCGTCGACCATCGCATTCCCGAACAAAAGCAACAACGAAAACGACCAAGAAATGGAACAGAGCTCAGTATCGGACGAGAGGAGATGTCAATTGTGTGTGTAGCGCCGCCGAACGAAAATTATAAAAACCAAATCTCGTCGATCGCAATCTTTCTCCCGTTTGCTCGTAACCGAGAGCGGCCGATCGTTTCGTCATCAGTGAATGAAATTATTTGAATGTAAATTGCCCGAAACGACATTTACATTGATAGACGCAGACGGAGACACAGCCGCAGACACAGGCAGATCCGTAGTCACCAGTGGCGCTCGATCGATCGAAATCAGCCGAAAACCTATTCTGTGTTCACTTGTGTGCCACCTTACGTGTGTAGGTGCTTTCGGACGTTTTTATTGCAGAAATAAAGAAAGGAGTGAGAGAGGGAGAGAAGCCAATTATAGGAAAGAACAAATATTTGTGTGCCTTTTGATAAAACAAAAAGTGGACGAACGGCTGGGACAGATAGAAAGAAATGGGCGAATAAATGAAGGTGAACGAAAAAGCTAGGAGAACGCGGTGAGAATTGTGATCGGAACGGTTGAGCATCGGTTCATTGAATATGTGCGAATTGCGTGGAGCAGAGAATCACAGATACGCGATGAACGGATCCAACGTCACCCATCGAAATCGTCGACAGTGTGTGTTCGCATAAAGTGCAAATTACCGATGGTGATCGCGATCCATCCCATGAACGAACGAGCGAACGAAAAACCGAAAAAATCAAAAGTCGTCGCGCACCAGTACGCCAGTACACCACCATATCTAGCATATGATTACATTTATGTTTTGCACATCGAACCAAAGTGTTCAGTTTGCCAACGACGAAGCGAATGCGAGAAAGAGAGAGAGAAGGACGAAGTGAACAACGGAACAGAATCATATGGAAGTAATGCGAATGTCGGAGCCACAGTGTCGTCGTCAACCGCCCAACCAACGAATGTTCAATTGAATACGCACCAAATGCGTAATTGCGAATATTTCGCGTGTGCGTGCGTATTCTGCGTTCATTGCGTATTCTGTGTGGTAATTTATTTTATGTAAAATTCCAAGAAAATCGAGATCGACTGGATCGCGTAACACACACACACACGCCCAAGCACGGGCCAACGGATACGCGAACGCATGCGTTCGACATTCAATCGGAACCGCAACTAAATAATAAATAAATAAATAAATAAAAACGAAAGAAAAAAGGCCGTTTGTGGGCTCGCGCAACGCGTTCTCGACTCCAGCAGCAAAAGCTGCAGAACGAAGACGAAGTAGAACGAGGAACGCAAGCTCGGCATGCGAGACCATTCGAACAGCGAGTAGTGCGCGCGTGATTTGATTCCATTCGAGACCTTACGCACGGCACAGTAGTGGGCGAGAGTGAGATAGACAGTGTTCCATACGCATTACGCATACACGCCGCCACACACGCCCAAAAGTGCAAAAAAGACGACCGAAAAAAAGAAGAGGAGAATCGACCGAAACGACATCGAGACGGACGAAATCCTGCCAGCGAACATGAGCTGAGCGCCACTGTGCACATGCTGCGTGCTGCTATTTTTTTCATTTCTTCTTTTCGTTCGTTCATCTGTCGGTCGCTATCGTCGCTCACCGTAGTGCGTTCTCTTCCGTCTCCACTGCGTACAAGTGAATTGTTTCTCGCTTTTATATTCATTGAACGCTGCAGCGACCGTATCAACGACAGTGTGTGCCATGTGTGAAATGTTCGAAACGAATCTCTTGACGCTGCTACCGCTATCGCCGCTGCCGCTGCCATTCCACTAGGAACGCACAAGCTGCGCCGCGGCAACACATCGACGACACGGAGAAATACTACTATCAGGACCCGCTCGGACCGTTTGTATTCCATAGTAAATTTTGTTGTTGTTCTTTGGCGTGTCTTTCCTTTCGGTGTTTCGGTGAGTGAGTGTGTGCGTTTGGATGCGTTCCGCACCGAGTGACTGAATTCCATTCCGTTGTGTGTGTGCGTGTTGCGTGATAAGAATGTATGGCCCCTACCTATGTATATATATAGGACTGGTAGGTTCGTTCTGATGTTGATATCAGAATCCATTGAATGCTTTGCCGTTGTATGAGTGGGCAATGTTTGCGCGCGTTAGATCAACGTACGACACACAGACACACGTGCAAAGGCGTGCGCGTCGACAGAACGGATCGAGAACATCGGTGAGCAGCCGCCACCACCACCACCACCACACAGTCGAGTAAATAAGAGTACAGAAGCAGGCGTATGTAGTCATTGGGCCGACTGCATTCTTCTGTCTCTGTCGGTCGCGTGCACGAGGCGACAGCAGCACACACACACACGGACGAGCGCACACATTGAGAGGGCGACACGTGCAAACGCGCTGTTGTTTCGTTGCAATCAGACGCGGTGCCATGCCGCCGAATCGAAAGCAAGCCCGACCGACCGAGCAAACAACAACACGAACGCGTGGATCGCTCTCTATCGTCGCATACGAGCGATAGGCCTATTCGAGACGCACAGCTGCGTGTGTGAGAAATGGGCAGGCGCGCGCCCGCCGAGTGTAACGAACTAGCGAAACACACACACTCCACTCGCCCGACAACGCACAGAGAGATGGAGAGAGAGAGAGCGAGCGAATGAGGGAGAGGCAGAGCGAGCGGCAGCGTCGTCCGAATATAACGAAGCGCGAGACCTGAGGTCGAGCACCGTACGCAGCGGCGACTGTACATGAGTGTAGCCGCAGTGAGTGCGGGCCGATGTGTGCTCAGCTCACGCTCGACTCAGTTCAGTCGGCACCGACGCGACCGTCGACCGAGGAAAAACAAAAAACACATTCCGATCGCGTCGTCTCAGCCGCACTACACACCAACGAAAGCGAACCAGTTCGGCCATACCCGCGCCGCACGCTGCCGCATCCACTCAAGTGCCCGCTACGGCGACTGTACATAGGACGCGTCTGGATGAACGGCCAGCGGTGCGCGAGTGTGCGTGCGCGCCCCGAAGTACATAATCGTGAATCGTATTTCGTGTGTTGACGTTGTTGATGTCGTTGCTGCTGCTGCTGCCGCTGCTGCTGTTGTTGTTGTTCTCGTGAGCGTCGAGGTGCGCGCTCTTTTGAAACAAGAAAATATTTTGTGTTGCCATTTCTACTTGTGCGTTCACCGAGCGAGTGTGTGCTTTTCATTTCTCCCGACGTACAATCGAGCCAATTGCTCGATACCAATTTCGTTTGATTTTTTGTTTTGGTCTCACGTTTTTTGTCGCGCTACGCCGAACAACGATTTCTGCGAAAAAGTAATGGAATTCGCTGGTGTGCATTTCTCGCGGAGCACCTGATTCACGTGCGGGCTGCTGTCAGCACCGAATCGAAGTCACATACAGAGTTCACGATTTATTGCTTTTGGCGCGCGTCGCAGACACGGACAGAGAGTTCAACGACAACCTGTGTGCCACCAGAGCCACTCCGCCAAATAAACAAATGATAGCAAAATAGAGACAAAAAAAAAAGAAAACAAAAACTGAAAAAAGGAACCGACTCAACGTTTTTCGTTCAGCAAATAAACTGATTTTTGTGCAATTGTTACATCCATTCGAACGGGGCCGTTTAACTGCTCTGCTTCTGCACACGCTGTTATTGTGAAATTCATTTCATTTTGGTTTTACGTGCGGTTTTAGTGCGTCAGCACAAATGAACTGAACGAAATTGAAGTGAAAATTGTACAAAAACGAAACGAAACGGCAGTGAAGAAGCCCTTCGCCTCCCCCTCGCAACCGCGACCGAAAATATATAATTTTTTTTTTTCGAAATTGTGCCGTAATTGTGCAACGACAAATTCATAATCGAAATTGTAATAATAAACGTAATCGCTGTGTGGCGTAGTATCGGAAAGAGAGAAAAAGCTTCGAACAAAACGTAAATAATAGAGATACTTTTCAAGTGGGTAAACACGAACCATACGCGTTCGGTATTATTCATGAAATAGAAGAACGAACATCAGACTAGGAACGGTTGCGAGTGAATGGCGACATAGACAGAGACGGACAGAGAGAGAGAGAGAGAGAGAGAGAGAGAGATTGGGCTGGTGAGCGTTTACGTCAACGCTGGTGGCAATGCTCGATATCGTGTTTTGTTTGTTTTGCCCAATTTCACGTTTCTTCGCCATCATCGTCTCTCCGCTCGCATCACCATCAATTCATTTCGATTGTGCGTAATCGCGACCAATTTGGACTTTGATTAGACTGAATTACATATAATTTACATTTGTCCGCGTTCAATCGCCGAATCGATTTTTTCTTTTTTTTTTTGCTGTTTCGTGTCGATCATTTGCGTTCGGAATTTTCACTCATTACGTGAATTACCGATAAACGGCCGAAAACCTAAACCAGCACCTAAGCCAAAACCTCAAAAAGATCGAATTATATAAATAAATAGCCAACGGCAACGGGGACATCACGCTTCCGGCAGAATCAGCCTAGAACATCGACAACAACAACAACAACAATCGCCCGAAATTGTTGGGGCCAGCATAATAGCAGCAAATACCGCGCGAACCTTATAAATCGGAGTGTGCACCGACATCAGGCAACAGACATCGAACGCACATCGTCCGAGTCACGTTCGTGCCAGCCACACTCCCGATGCACATTCAACAGCATCTATAGAGACATTACTAATTGTGAACATTTAATTCCAATCGATTGGGAATCGGTCCCATCGCACTGTGCTGGCGTTGTCGAGTGTGTGTGTGTGTGTGTCGTACGATCGCAGCAAACGAAGAGTGATTGAGTGTGAGGGCAAACACGCATCGCATCGCATTTCGGTGCAATCAATTGCCATTGTTGTTCGAGAGTTGGTCCGAGTGTATGCGTACTTGGTGCATGTGTATGTGCAGCAAAGCGAATTCAGTTCATTGAATTGTTTTTTCCTCTGTTTTTTCGTTCGATTTCGACACCAATCGTCGTCGTCGTCGCTGTTGTGGTTTTTTTCGCGTCCAACGGTCAAACTAAAATCGATCACATATGTTGCTAATCAAACAGAAACATTTATTCAGACTCTACCCGTTCGAGATGGCCGACGAGAATGAGAAACTGCTCATGGAATTGCTGCGGAAGAGCGAGAATTCGATATGCGCCGACTGCAAACGAAAATGTAAGTACAAATGGACCATTTTTGATTGGAGTTTATTCGATTTTTTTCATATATTTGTTGCCCTTCGAACGGAACGGAGGCGCAATTCGGAATGTGCACGCGAAACCGATATGCCGAATGTATCGCCGATTCACGGTGTGCTCCTATGCTAATCTCCTTCTTTCGTTTGGCAAACTTTTCGTGTGATTTGTTGTCGCCTTATCAGGTCGCAATGATTTGGCGGCGCCTCTGATTCCCACCGCCTTCGTATTCACCATTCTCAATTCATTCGCTCGTTCCCGTTGCGATAGTGCACGGACCTGAGCGAGCGTCGCTTACCTCATTTTTTTTTCGGCGAGAAAGAAACAGATTTCAGTTGTTTTTCACAACGTTCCGCTGGCAGTCGGTCGGTCGGTCGGTCGGTGTGTGCGAATCGATGCGAGTGTGTTTGTTTATCTGCATGAATTCACTTGAAAAGCAGCAACCGACGGAATGCAGTGTACAGTTAGGTTGGCGCTGCTGCCGCTGCCGCTGCTGTTGCTGTTGCTGTTGATGTGGTTCGTGCGAAGCGATCGGGCCTTTATTCGCCAAACGAAATGCGAGAGACCGACGAGCACGACGAGATAGGAATTGGCGCGAGCGAACGGAATGAGGAGAAGAGGCGAACACGAGAATCGAATGAAAAAAAGCAAAAGAAATAAAATCACCGCAACGCTAGGGCCGATTTCAAAATTCACTGGCTGCCCCGAAGAAAGCTCTCGCTCTCTCTCTCTTTCTCGCTTCGTGCCCGTAGAAAACCTTCCGAAGCGAATGGAAAGAGGACGGGGGAAACAAGGCTAACGAAACAAATGGAACAGAAAATTCCGTACTGTAATTGGCATCGCATCACAGTGCGCGTGGCTGTTACTCACACGAGCAGCCATTGACAGACGGCCGCAACGGCATACGACGAAATGAGCGAACGAAAGAGAAAAAAAAGAAATTAAAACAAAAACAACGGCAACTCGAAAAGATGAAAGAGTTAAAAGCCTTAAATCATGCGTGCGAATGACTTTTTTGCCGTTTTTATTTCGTCAGTTCGTATGCGGTTTGACTCGTCACTTCTGTTTCGTTCTCGTCGGTATTTTGGGTTTTTGTTTTTGTTTTCGTTTTTCCCTTTGCTTTTCTGCCGAGAAATGTCAACCCGAAGGCGTTCGACCGCGCGCACACATCGACGCGCGACCACGATAACCGACGTTTCCCACATTCGCGGCGTCGCCTAGCTCGCTCTGGCTCTGGCTCCGGCTCTGCCGACGATGCTTTTGGCTGTGTCGCGCACAACATACTCTGCACCAATTTACACGACTCGAAACATAATTCGACGTGCGAGAAGAACAAGAAGAAGAAGAAAAACAAAAAATAGAAACGGTTGCGTGCCAGCCTTTATCTCGTCGCACTCTGAGCGTCACCGCCGCCGTCGCCGCCGCCGTCGCCACCGCCAACGATGTGTGCGTTTCTTTTTGCTGCGCCGTTGATACAGTTATAAATCTATGGCGTTGACTGTTGCGTGTCTGCATGAAAATAAACGTGCGCATCGGGGCCCGTATCGCGTATCGCGCTGTCTGGCTGTCTGCTCTCTGTCCGGCCCGATCCATCTCCATCTCGCTCGCGCACCCGTCTGATCCGCGTCGCCTGTCGCACGTCTCGTGCCTCTTCGTCTTCGTCTATTACGTAGACTGATGCATAACGAAAGAAAATCTCTGAACGAACGAATGTGTGCGACTTGTGCGACTGTACCTCGGCCCGCGAACAACAGAGAACGATACAATCGTCTTTTGCTTACGTTTTCATTTCACTCAATGATAGTTTATTTTGGATTTTTGTTATTGTATTTTCGTTCGTTCGTTCGGTCGGTCGTTCGTTCGTTCAGACGACACTCGTTCGGCTGTTGTTGTTACTCTTCTCGTCTTCTTCTTCACTTCTTCTCCTTCGGATCTGTTTGGAAGGTTCGAAAATGAAATGCACTTCGCCGTGCTGGCGTGTGTGTGTGTGCCCAGTGCGTCTGTGGGTGTGTGCTATAGCAGGAGATGGAGCGAAGGAGAAGAAGAAGAAGCCGAAGGAGAAGTGACGAAGAGAAAGAAAAAAACAATAACAACGAGCGAGCAACAGCAGGCTGGCATGGCATCGGTATCGGTATCGGTATGCCGTGTGCAGGCAGTTGCGCGCGATTCGAATCATGGAACGTTGTACTCTCGTCCGTTCGTTCGTGTGTTGGGAGAGTGAGACGCGGGATCGGAGAACGGCAGAGACGGTGTGGCAGAAGCGATCCGACCTCAGCAAGTAATGCGATACAATGGAACACCGAAACAGCGAAATGAGATGCGGCACAAGCAGATGAAGAACCGAGTGGAAGAGAATGCTCGAACTGCGAGACAGACGCTGGGAAGAATGTGCGTACACGTTGGCTGCCGATCGCTGTCATCGTCCGAGCCCACCATCGTCCCGCGGACCCTGCGTGTGCTGTGCAGGATGCAGTTGCGGTGGATACTTGTGTAGGGCCGGACACGCCGCATACACTTTGCGTGAGCTACTCCTGCGTGCCGCTGTTATTCCCATGATTATTTTGTTCTCGCTCTCGTGGCTGCCATTCGGCTCGTGGTGTGGCGAGCCGTTCGCTGCGTTCCTTTTCTCTGTTTCCCATTCGTCGGCCGATTGGCCGGAGCCAGCGCTCCAATCTGCGCGATAAATCTCATTCAACGAACTCCACGAGGTGCACAACTATATAGACGTAGAATGGTTCTCTGCTCGGTTCCATCTCCCGCGCTCATCTCCCGCGCTCATCGCCCATTGATGGCCGTGTCCATGTGTGCGAGAGGCTCTTAACCCGGTCGAACGCGCGCGCAATACTCTTTCTTCGCTTCGCTTGGATCGGTGTGTGCGTGCTGCCGCCGTCGTCGTCGTCGTCGTGACGCGTTGATCAACGACGTGGCGGCAAGACGAAAAAGAAACCAACAGCGAATCGGTCTTCGCTCGAACAACAACAGTCATAATCATCATCAAGAATGAACTCGCCGAAACGTGTGCAAGCTGCTCGGAACCGAAACACAGACACACGCACGCTCGATCTCCTGCCATTTCGTTTTCTGCTCGATCTCCTTGCCGTCGCCGTCGCCGCCGTCGCCGTCGACGCTCGTTTATAATTATTTTCATTTCTTCGTGTGTGTACAATGAACTCTGATGTAGGTATCGTCGCCGTGGACGAATGTGTATGCTCGATGTACTCGACCGAGCACATCTCAGCGGCGACGGACGGATTTACGATATGGAACCGACCCGAGCACCGGCACACACACACGGCTGTGGCTGGCGTTCTCCGTCATTCGCACACACATGCCAGCCGCAGTAACGAGACACGCGAATGACTCTCGCGCCGAAGTGTGTGAAGAAGAATTCGGCTCGGGCTTGGCGGGCCGGGAGACGCGGTGCATGGGAATCGTGCGCCGTTGTTGTTCTTATTGCGGCGGGTTTCTCTCTTCGCCTTTTATGAGTTCTCGATTGAGTGGCAACACCGCTTTTCCAGTGTTTTTATGATGCAATTGGCGCTCACCTTAGCGCACAGGTCTTAGACCTTGTTGCTGAAGTCTGAAGCCCGAGCCACCGCACGGCCGTGTGACGCGGCGATGTGTAGTAAACAAAATCCAAAGCCATCAATGTGAGCCGATAAGCTGCTGATGGCATGCGCTCGTAAAAATCTGGCAGTAGAAAGTAAATCGGTGCGTCGTCATCCGTCATCGTCGCACTCTCTTCCACACACGCACACAAGCACGCGGGCAGGCTATTGTTGCGCTTGCTCCACATTTTCGGTCGTGTTCCCTGCTTCGATTCACATTTCGTACAGTTCGCGTTCGGCTTACGTTCGTCTGCCTCTCCGACGGCACCGTCGCCGCTGCCCGAGCATTGTTGGCACAACATTCGACCAATTGTCGTTGTTTACGGCGAAAGGTGTTTCTCGAGATATGCTTTTTATTGGTTTTTCCTGTAAATTCGCCATGGACGTTTGATGTGCGCGGCGGTCGCTCATTCGCCTCGTTGGTGCGTGCGGTCGACATACATTCGACGAACCATAAATGTCATGTTGTTTTGGGAAATCGGGCTCTGGAGAAGGGGCACCGCCACAACCGCCAGGGCCAGGTTAGGTATGGACGGGGGGGACGAAGAATCACAAATCCCCGAAACCGACGAAATTCAATCACAACAACAAGAAAACGAGTAAAAAAGATAGAAATTGAAATTGGTTCGGAGAATGCGTAACCGAAAAAGGTGCACCGTCACACCGAGGAGATAATTAAATTTGAGAATAATGGGCCGTCCCGAATGCAACGCAATTGAAAATGACGAATGCGGCGAACGGAGACGGGCCAAAAAAAGCCGGAGAAAACGAGAGAAAATCAGAGTTGAGCCAACATCGACGAGAGCAGAGAAATGAGATTTGTCGTTCGCCTTATCCATTGCTCTGCTTCTGGATCTTCGTCGGCGTTTTGTTCTGCTTTTTCTCTCAATCGTTTGTTCATTTCGGGCCTGGCATCTGTCACGACGGTGACGAGTAGCAGTTGCATCTTGCATTCAATTGTTCACCAAACTCCGAATCCGAACACACACACATTCTGGGATTAAATCCCCGAGAAGAAGAAGAGAAGAATGACGAGAAAGTATTCGGATCATGGCGCACAGCACAGCACACACACACACAGGGAGAGACAATGTGACGGAAAAGAAAATAGAGTAATCTCGAAGTGTGCGACGGCCAAGCCCCGCAGGAGGGCGGTTTCTTCACAGCATTTCTTCCAACGAAAAACGCAAAACGTATGCGCTCGCTACTGATGGTCGTTCGCACGCAAACATGAGCAGCGAATGGAATTCCACATAACCTACCACATGCACAGAGGCAGAGGGAGAGAGAGAGAGAGAGAGAGAGAGAGGCAGAGAGAGACAGAGGCAGAGAGAGACAGAGAGAGAGAGAGGCAGAGAGAGAGAGAGGGAGAGAGAGAGAGAGAGGCAGAGAGAGAGAGAGAGAGAGAGAGAGAGAGAGAGAGAGAGAGAGAGAGAGAGAGAGAG
>JANTFB010093097.1:10960-21092 GCA_026546635.1 Porricondyla nigripennis | reverse complement strand
TGTTTAAAATTCGATGCCGATAATGGAAAATGGACAAACGAATGATAGATTATTTGCAAATAAAAGAAGTCATTAACCGTTCAGGCATTAAATGGGACGATAAGATCGGGAACGATTTTCGTGTTTTCAATGCACACAAAACTACACAAATTGATTTTTCTAAAAACCGATGGAAGGTTGGATTAACGATCCAACGTATCCACTATTTCAACGCACGGATTGTCACTTATATCATCTCTTACGAATGAGGAATAAATATCCTTCAGTTAGGAATAATGATTGAATTTGCTTTGTAAAAATATCGGTTTTCCTGTGATTTTTCAGATAGCAATAATGCGGCCAGGTTTCTCGCGCTTGAGAAACTACATAACGAATTCATTAAAATAAATTCTGTAATTTATCTCCGCTGAATCGGTATCATGTTATGTTCAAACGTTATTTTGATATATCGATAATGGGTGAGAGGCGGCTCAGTATCAATGAATCAAAATAATGTGTGAACTGAACACTTCAACATTTTCAACGGAGGCGAATTACATAATGCTACTTTCAAGAAAAAATAGGATCGATCAGAATCACAATCACTCGTCAACATGAAATTGCCGAAATCAATTCTTGGTATCTATTGTTGTCTCTTGTCGAATGTTCAAGTAACTCTGGATCGCCGGATCAATAACACGAAACAAAATAAGATTCACCGTAACAATCTACCACTAATGTTAAAACTTTCAATTATTTCTGTTCAAACCTTAATTTCGTCCAGGAAATAAATGAGCGAAAGAAAATGTTTTTGAATTATTTTTTTTCCCTTTGAGCATACATTTAAAACCACAATTCAATATATTTATATATTTGTGTATATATCTTGCGTGCTCGGTTAAACGGCTGAACAAGAACTGAGTTCAGAATTGGTCGGTAAGTGCCCATGACGATACTTCTCATGCTTGTGTCTATATTGTAGATATAGGCACTAGTACAAACAAACTCACAATAACGGAGAAGATGCTACACAGCGTATTGTTTCTGATAACAAATACACACGAACAAGCTCAGACGAACATGTGCTCTAACTGTATTATAGGGTAGGTACGATATCATCACATCTCCGTACCTATTGTGCACGAATATTTCAATGGCAGATTCTTCTATGTGACCCTATGATATTTTAACGTCATTCAACAACTACTGGTGTAGTCACATATCTCAATGTGTATCGTTTAAGGAAAATGTGCGCATTGCTTGAAAAACACGTGCGTGTTCCTTCACCAGACACATGATGAAATTTTCTCTATTAAGTTGTAACACAGCGATTTATTCGTATATGAGGGCGGCAGAAGATTACAAATACATTCATAAATGCTGACACATACATGTCTCGTCTTATAACGGTCCTATACTCCCTGAATTTTACAGGGACACTGAGGCTTTCACAAAATGTGATACGCAAAAACGAAACAACAGAAATGATGCCTGCGAGAAATGAAATAATCCAGGACACAACAGATTAAGTATGAGTAACATAATTCTATCGCTTGTTCTTTCTATCTTTTTCTATCATTTCGTTTCACATTCTAGTACTACTAGGACTAATTATAAGTTTTGTCATTATTTAGTAGTGGCAGCACCGAGTCACGGACAGACCACTGTAAAACGAAAATATTTTGAATTCGCTAAATTTGAGTGAGTTTTGAAGTTGCACATCCGTTGAGAAATCCCCATATGTGTTGCCGAAATATCAAACGGTTTTGTGGGTAGAAATCATGTAAATGAGATGCCATCGAGGAATAAAATGGTTGGCCCAAAATTATGGTGAAAAATATGGCACGATATATTCGAAACAGTTATTTTGATGGGGTCTGAGCAAAATTACCCTTCGCATTCCTTCGTATGCTTTGTGTGAATTTTTCACGTTCAATATCAATATCGAAAAGTGAAATCCATAGTTCCGGACCGCATTTCGATCGAAGAACCTGTAAACTCGTAACACATTGCATCCACTTTAGACATATCGTGTGTTTATATAATGAGTTTGGATAGAAATCATTCGCACACAAACAGAAAGCTATGAACGTGTTTGTATGCATGCTCTGTATTCGTGTATGTATGCCGCATGCGCTCGATAGAGCCGGCAATAGCATGGCAGCGTATTCGATGATGCAATCCGAATGTATTTTGTTGAAATTCGGTGCTCTTATACGTTTTAGTCAAATAGTTAAATGAACACAAATACATGCGTAGGACACTAATGTAAACAGACCACTGCTGCTAGCAATGCACTCTGAATCAATGAACGGTGGATGTGTGATGCGCGTTTGGCCGTTCGTTGCCTACGTATTTGAGTATGTATTTTATTTACAGTTCTCTGTAAATGCATACAAGTAGAATATGCACATTTTAGCAGTGCATACCATACTGATGTGTATGAAAAACTGAATGAATGAAAACCCGCATTCGCATCCGTATGGTTTAACATTGGCTGATTCGAACGAGACTATTCAATCAAGAAAACCATAAGAGAATTCGCTTCTACGGATATTTCTGTTCTCCGGGGGGGCAATTTCTTTGTCTCTGCTAAGCATATTTTAAATATACTAACACGCAAGTCACGTTTCGCTTTTTAGTTTTTGCCCCCATGTCGCCTGTAAATAAATATTCTTCTCAATCACTATGTGTTCAAGCATCTGCTCTACCAGTGCGTTGTTTTTGTTGCTATTTCAATGCATGCCTGCAAGAAATAATTGTATGAATAAATTGCAACTGGATAAGAACTATCTGAGCCAAAAATTCGCATAAGAGAAGAGGGCCATTATCGGAATGAATTTATTGAAGATGGATCACATATAGGTGCCAATGTTTGGATCGGTGATACTAAATGTGATTCGAGTTGGCGCTTGACCACGCAAAATTTTATGTTCAATGTTCTTGAAATGTTTTAAATTTGTCTAGAATGTATGCTTAGTACTAATATGCGTATTACTAGGTACCGTCTAGTAATGAAACTAATAGCTGGTATTTTAGTGGACAGATACTCGTTCCATTACTCGTGTATAGCTTTTGTACTATTGCTGATCGGAATTAACACAGAGTAACATAAGCTATTTCTGAGAGTGTAGCTGTGCTATGGTAGCACTACATATTAAAAGGACAAGTCCAAAAATAACATTTGGAACCAGCTCGTGAGCATTGAAAAACTGTGAAATGAATTTCTTTAGGCGAAGTACCTGACTCACGAGTACTACGGTTCAGATAAC
Source organism: Porricondyla nigripennis (assembly GCA_026546635.1). Classification (NCBI taxonomy): domain Eukaryota; kingdom Metazoa; phylum Arthropoda; class Insecta; order Diptera; family Cecidomyiidae; genus Porricondyla; species Porricondyla nigripennis. The sequence goes on along the minus strand of JANTFB010093097.1, from coordinate 17,841 downwards.
AGCATCAACTTGTGGCATTGGATGTTTGTAATGCAGGCACCCAACACCCAATAGACATTTGCTGCGCAGCTATTGGTCTGATTAATGTGTAGCTAACGGATTGAATACGTTCATATTCTCTTACGTCATTGGTTCAGTTCATTGGCTTTGGATTTCAGATTTTTTTGCACATCCGAAAAAAACAATTTTCCATTTTAAAAAATGTTCGAAAATGTCTCCCAAACGATACGTTTTTTTTACGCCAATCTTTTTTTACAATCTATTTGTTGAATGTTCTATTGAAACCATCGAAATTCGGGTCTAAAAAATTTGCTCTTTAGTTGTCTCGTCGCCATAATTCGTTGCACTTCCCAAGCCCAGGTCTACGGAATTGTTGCACTTCCCAAACCCAGGTAAGAGACCTAGCTGAGTTCCAACTGTGTTACATCGTCCAAATTCCTCAAAGTATGGTTGCTAGAAATTGGCGTACAATGATGGTATAGTCTATAGTGGGATGGTGCGTCTTCGTCTCCATACGGGTTTCCGCAAGCAATCCTATGAGCCCAGGATATATCATGGCTATTTCTATGCAAAAATATAGCCATTGCTGCATATCTGATAATATGCCAGAAATGGTACACAACGAACGAAAGAACGAAAGAATCTGTATGTGTGGTGTGTCAACAAATTAACACACCGACGCACCACACATACACAGAAATATTGGTCAGTTCTCTTTGTTCGATCGTCCGTTCGTCCAATTATATATATCTGATATCCAGAAGGGCAGGTCGTACAGAGGTCAATCTCGAATTTCAAAAACGCTTAGCAGAAAAGTGCTAGAGCTAGACAATGTGGATGCGATGAAGGTTTTCCTAATTGGTTTTCGATTTTTCGGCGTATGGATAAAATAAGGAGCATTGAAATACACGTCCTACGATACCTGGTAGACTGCAAACTGACGGTTAATGGCAATTTTATCGCCATTTAGGGAAATATCTTGGGCGAAATTGAGCTCTGACGCCACAAGAGATAGGCGGTGCGTGCGAAGAGGGTGCGCGCATCGATGAGAGCGAAATTCACGATTATATGGCAAAAATCTCAAATGTACTGGATTTTGATGAAGACATAATTGCTCGGGGCAGTCGTATTTTTCGACTAAACGCAAAACGCAAAAGGGAAACCTTCATCGTAGTATCCACATCAGCTAGCACTTTTTTGCTAAGCGTTTTTGAAATTCGAGATTGACCTCTGTACGACCTACCCTAATATCCAGCGATGTATACATATATATGAGCATAGGAATATCCAGGATATATGTATAATTGTATATCCTATGCTCCAGGGGTTGCCTGGTTTTCCGCCACATTTTGCTATTAACTGACACACAAAATGCTATAGCTCAGCCATAGATAGGAAGTTTTATTTTTTCGTGGTACTTACAATTTCACCCAACCCGTAATTTCCCATGTTTGAAGCTCACGCCACTGCAGCCTACAGCATTGTGACAGCAATCTGCTCCGGAGTCACAAGTACGGAGCAAACGTGAAGTTTTTTTTATACCCTATGTATTATGGCGATTATCATGCCGCAAACCTACATCACGAATATTCCCTACAAAAAAAGTTTCACTTCGATCGAAAAACGGTGAAGTTTCTCTGAGCGTAAACAGTATACTGAGTAAGTATTATACTCTGAGTATTACGTTACTGTATTACTCAGAGTATTTTCTTCTGGAAGTGGACATATCTTGTGACTGGGTGGAGATAGAGCCTCGAAATGATCTAAGATATTGTAGAGCGGGAAATTTTACAGTAGCGTAATACGAGTATAATACTTACTCAGTTCTCAGTATACTTTTTACGCTCAGAGAATGTCTGGAATATTCTCTCCGAGCGACAATCATATATTTCGATATGAAGGAAATGCGCTTTGAGAACATATTTTGCCTGGTTCGATCGAGTTAAAACTTTCACACGAATTTTAACTCGCCAAGTCGCACCCTTTAGAACTGAGACATCAAAGAAAGTCGAGAAAAAATCTACACTGAGACCAGTCCAAATCGGCAATAAAAAGTATAACCTTTTCCCTTATTTTCCGAAGAGTAATACGTTCAAACAAGTCTCCATTTCTACTCCATACGTGTCCGCAGTGCCCCATTTGAATATACATTGAAGGCGTCGAATTGCGGCCGCGGTGCTGTGGGAGGTGCTTGCTCGACACATCCAAAATTTACTCTGAAACAAATGACGTCAAATGTGTGGCAGAAGGAAAAAAGGAACGCAGTATTATTCCAATGCACTCCACCCAAATCAATTTATACCTAATTATATTTATTAGATAAAATCAGCGATTTGGTTTTAAGTCACACATATGCACAAGAACGCATTGTGAAATGTACAAGTGAACTCAGCATACTTTACATACTTTATAAGCTATCCATTGACTGTCTAGAGTTGTTGCAGGCAGGCAATAATTTCTATTGCAGAACCGAAGCGAATATTAAAAAAAAAATCATGTCCATTTTGTGTCTTAGACACATTTTCAGAATATTTCTGCGGTAAAGGCTTCTGCGGTGATCAGAAACAATCCTCGAAAATGATCGATCAGGGGCATGTGCATTGTGCAAGCGCGTTTCCATATTTTGTAAGAACGTGAATGCTCACGTGCATATCAAGGTGTAAAATATCATTTGCGAGAATATCGAACGCCGATTCCAATAGTAACAACAAACATTGAAATGACATGTAACGTACATCCGGCAGTAAAGTTCCAGAAATATCAAATTGACGAACGACAGATTATTTCGAGGCATTTTAAGGTCGGAAACTTTCTTGAAATTTTTCTTAATTCTCTTAAATTGTTTGGGTCGTTGGTTGATAGATTCTATGTGGTGTTGCCATTTAATGATTCGCTGATGTTGAATAATGTTGGTGTGTGTAATGTGTATACGAGGAATGGGTAATGGGTATGGATAATGTACATTGATTATATTTTAATTAATATTTTTTTTTATTATTATTACTATTAGTATCATTGTTATGATTACATGAAACGTATCAATAAATGGTTAATATAGAGTAAATAGTAAATTGTAATTACTATTACATATTGGGTAATAATTTTTTCTCTTTCATTTTACAAAAAAAGTAATACTGTATCGTCAAATATACAAGAAATGCACTCTTCGGAAATTTTTCTTTTGTTTCAATTTTATTGAAGTTGTTTTTGTTTCGCTTTTGGTGGTGTTGTTGCTGTTGTTGATGTTGTTGCTGTTTCTATCTTTTTCAATAAATATGAGATCGAATGCAATAAATATTCTCTATTCGTTTCGGGTGTTTTAAAACAAATTTAACTACTCAATTGAAAAGGATAAAAATGTGAAATAAAAATATTAAAAAAACTCAAGAGCTCCTGTATTATGCGAAATCTGTGAGGGTATTGTATTATTTTGGTGGCGCGGTTGGAGCCAATCAGTACAATTTTACTTCCACCCTCCTTCGGAAGCAATACCATGAAGTTGACTTCAGCAATACCATGAAGTTCGCCTAAAAACTAATTTATAAATTAACTCATTATACAATACTTGGGTCCAGACAATTTGTAATCGTTATGTACTGCATAGTCTTTGTTTCTGTAGTTCACCTTCTCGCCACCATCGTTTCAATCAAATCGTCAAATTAAACACTTTGATGTATCTTTAATGTTATTATCATCGAATCGATTATTTTAAATTGAACCGAGTTCGGTTTAATAATAGTAATTTTCATTGTTTTTGTTGAATATTCAATATGCATGGAACGAAAACCATATTCCGTTTACAAGTTTTCAATCGTATAGAAATGTAGCCGACGATCGTGCGGCTGACTTCGTTTCGACAGAACATCAGAACAAGAATTCATATGAATCCAAATCATCAATAAAAATATTGAAAAATAAACCAATAAAATGTTTACGTCATTGGATTGGAATAAGCCGCTCAAAATGAATATGAGAAGAAAAAAAAACCGCGGATGATCCCGAAAATTTCCTTTTCAATTTAGTTCGGAGATGTTTCTTCTTCACTCTTATTTTCTTTCCTCACCATATTTAATCTGAATGCCATCTATATGCTCCATTCATCCGATCTCACTGGAAAATTTCTAGAGAATTACTTGGAATTAATACAAAATATGTATAGTGAAGTAAGTTCACACGCGATAATAATATATTATATATTACGAAATCTTGAATGAGTGTCTCTTAGGATATTTTTTCTGAGGATTTCGAGTATGGTAAACAGAACCATACATATATAATATTTGATGAGAAAGAAAATCTTGCTGTCGAAAAAATAATATTCTCTGATTATTTTTATCTCATTAATAAATGTCATCCATCTTCAGCTTGTGTGTGCGCGCGTGGATGTGTGTGTATGGGTGTCTCTATATATTGCGATATTATTATGTATCACTAGCCTTTGGTTCTTGTAGTATTATTCTTTTTTAAATCAAAATCATTGTTTATTTCTGAAACGGTCAACAAAGGTATGGAAACAAGAATGACTTGGAGAATACAATCAGATGATATTGTATGAATTTGAACGTATACAATTATACATATTTCATATGAAATGAATATGTATTTGTTTTGGCCACTTCTCGTACTGAGATGATTTTCATTCGTGGTTTTTCAATTTCCTTTTCTTCCTATTACTTTATTTTGAATTTCATCGATAATGGTGTATTGGTATAGCCCTGTTCACTTATCCTCGTCATCATGTTTTCAACCTAAATTGCGGTACGACTTGCATCTTGACAAACGCGCATGATCTTTGTTACTCTGAAACGAATATTTCTAAAATGATTTCCTATTTCCGCTCAAGGGATGCTTCCTATGAGATTGTGAGTTATTGAGTTGGGAGGTTTTTCGCGAGACTCCTCTAAGTACACAGTGCATTCGCATGACATTGGATGATACACGCACCCAACACTAGAAAGAAATTCTGATAACAATTTCAAGCTCATAAAAATAATTATATATTCACATGAACACGCGCACACGAACACGCATATGTACGCATGAATGCATGCATATTGCGGATGCATTCATGTGTATGAACTATGCATGCAGTATATGTGAAGAGTGTTGTTTTGGTTTAATGATGTTTCGATGATATAAAAAATATATATGTGTGTGTTTGAGAGAAAGTGTCTATGTTTTTTACGCTCATATAAGTCTCAAATACAAATATATAGCAGTTTACATTTTTTCAGAATAATTATCATTGGATCTGTTTTTTCAGAAATAATAAAAAAAAAATTAAAAAATATTGTAATTATTTAGTTGACGTATTAATCCCACAAAACCCCGGCGTGGTGATAGCTTCGCAATTTTTCATTTTCAATATGAATATTTTTGTTATTGACTGACTAGAAATGTGAATTCTAATAAGAAAATAAAAAAAAATATAATAAAAATTCACGCTGATTATTGATTTGATATATATTCGAGCTGTATTCGCTCCCAAGAAACCAAATTTCTACTGTGTGCAGTCATTTTTTTAGGAATTCGCTTTCAACCGAATTTAACTTAACTACGAAAAGCGATGATTTTGTTTTTGTTTTGCTATCTATTTGTTTAAATTAAATATTTGGGAGAATGCGTTCGGTGCATTCAATGCTTTTCTTCCCATTTATCCATTTAGCAGAAATAAGCGAAAACCAATAAATAGCGACGGTGAAAAATGTACCTATTGATTATTGTTTTCTTTACATCTTCGCGAGTCCGAACTTGCTGTTTCCTTCTTCAATGTTTTTTGTACTTCTCAATATACATGCACATGATTCGAGGGATTTTCCTGAACTTATTTCATCTCATGTGTATTTTAGTCAGTTGAATAATTCATCCTTTGTTTGATTTCGACTTTATTGTTTCATGTGTGTACATGTGAAATTGTTTGGTATGGTTTGCATACTGCATACAACGTACAGGTATATTGAATAATATTCGTGTACGAATAAAACGTATATTATTCCATTTTATCTGTCCGGATATAATTTGACCATATGAATTTATAAATATATAATTGAGGTTATGAATTAATTTTTTTTAACGTAAGTGTACAGAGAGTAAAAATAAAAATTGATTAAAAATATAAATCTATGATATATCACTTTTATTCAGCTTTTTTCTGTGTGTATATTCAAATTTCAGGATTGTTTTTATTAAATAAAGAATACATATTAATACAATATGCCTCTGTATTTCTGCATGTGTATTTATGTACTAGGTCGGCCGTGAGCCTTAAGCATTTTCAGATTCCTTTGATATGTCTAAAGTGCACTCCTAATATTTCCACTGCCAGAGTAATCAGCGTCGTACAATCAGAATGAAACTTCCGTAGGAAGTCCGACTCGTTAATACGTGGAATCGCGTCATTCGGCTCAGAAATATCAAAGGAAATCGAAAAATTTCAAAACTTGCGGCAACCCTATTGTGTACCTATTCACTCAATACGCATATCGAAATATTCTTCTTGGATCTATTTTGCCCGCGTTTCAACAGCACAGAGAATAAAATATACTCAAATACACAGTGGAACGACTTTTCCCTCCTTTTTATCGTTGGGTTGCAAAGTACAATGGGTAAACAATCAGGCTATGTAGATTATTTTCCCTCTAGTCTTCATATTTGAAAAGCTCTCATGCCAATAATGACCTTAGACTCTGGAGAGCCACGCATTTTCACACTGTATGTATAAAAAATTGAAGCTTTCCAATGTCTGAATGATTTTACTTAAATTGGGATTTTTTGTGTGTTTTTCTAGCAAAAAAATGTACTACATAGTACATTTATCAAGAAGCTTTTTTCTGATTTCAATGAAATCGTTTATCACATTTTTGGTTACGAAACACCATCAT
>JANTFB010092986.1:0-13696 GCA_026546635.1 Porricondyla nigripennis | reverse complement strand
TTTCCGCTTTCCTCTATTCCTCCCCCTTCTCTCCATCTTGTCTCTTTCTCTTTCTCTCTTCCTCCTCTCATACTTGAACTGTTCTCTTTTTGCGAAAATGGAACTTTTCAAATGCAGTCACTGCAGCTGGCATAATATATTCCGAAGTTGAGATATTTTTGCTGTGTGGTCGAGTGGACTCTGCTCTGCTCCATGGCGTATCTCTATTCCCCAACGAATTCCATTTATTAAAATACCATTTTGCATGCAATTTATTGCGATACGACAAAATGGGGCTTTCGAACCATTCACTCACCAAACTGATGTGAGCAATGAGTTCGTTTGCGATTAGAAAATCGCTGGAAACACTGGATGTATTCAAATAATCAGATCGAAATGAGCTGCGAGCGTGTGCGCTCGAATAATCGTCGAAAAAATATTATCATTAACGTTTCGATGCACAGATGGCCGTTGGCTAGTGAGTTCGACGCCACTGCTGGTGACTGGGCCACGGAAAGTTGATCAAGAACCATTACCATTCCCCCCTCCCTCCTCCCCCTCTCTTCACATTTTAATTGCGCGCCCATAAACAATGAGAAGGAAACAATTAATTCTGATAAGGAGAGATATTGAATGGAATGTCCAAGTTTCCCTCCAACGTCATGCGAAAAAAAAAGAAAAAAAAATCGCGTGCAAAACACCAAACGCCAAAACTTCCGAAGCGACATGGCCGGAGGCTTCGAAATGCACATTTTTTTCGCTCCAAAATAATTATTTACTCTCTCAATTTTTTTTCTTCTTTTTATTGGTCACCCGTTGGACCTGTAGGCTGGTGCATGTTTGGAGAAAAGTTTTCCGTTTTTTTTGTACATTCTCTGTCGGTCGGTGGACGCCATTCGTCTTTCACGAAACAACTGACAAAGAGCGTTTGAGGTGTGGTGCCGCACGACGGTGAAGTATGCGGTATATCGTTCATTCAAATGATTCGGATTTTCCCCTGTTTTCGTGTAGGGGAGATTCGCGCGAAAGGTATCCACCAAGAGCTGCTCTAATCATTTGTGAGTACATTTTCCATTCTGTCGCTCTTCCGCTTCTGCTGTCCATCCGGAAGAAGAAAATAAATTGCGTTGAACGTCGAGTGGTGGACCGTTCTCGTATCGATTTTTTTTTCTCTGCTCCCATGTTTGTTCGCTATTCATTGCGTTCGTTTCATTTTGGACGGTGGGTGCGGGCACGTTGGATGTAATCGAATTCGAATGTACAAGCCGAAATTGCAACAACAACGGCAGCAGTTAGCAATTGGCTCCCTTGAACGTAATACGTACGTCTCCGTCGTGCATCCGTCCGCAGCAAGGCAGTAAATGGATATTTATGTACTGGAGCTAATACAATCCGAATGCCCGCACATATTGGAATGACGTGAATGGTCCGGATTCAACTGTATTCACATAAACGCAGATAGACACAACATAGAACTGAATGTGAGTCTTCGCCCCCCCCCCCTCCCTCACTCGTTGCAGGTAGCTGATGGTGATGATCGATTGCGCTTCGCCTACAAAATTCATAAGCAAAGCAGTTTCACATAATTCACAGCTTCGCACTCTATCTTCCCAAATACATCGAATGTAGGTTTTTTCAGTTGCACGTGTGCTCGAACCTGCACACACATATGCGAGCTGACGAAATACTACATAATTCTTCAGTTCGGATGGGATGGGATACGTACGTGTCTGCCTCTGCAGAGTCTTTTTTCTCTCTTGTTTCACCTTTTCTTTCCAAATCTGATTTTTACTTACAGCACATTGCTCTGACATACGTTCTTTCATTTACCGCTAGAGATAGATCGAGGCATCGAAGACTTACCTGAAATGGAAAAAAAAAAGAAAACAGAATTAAGAATGAGGTCATTGACGTTGAGTCTGGAAATTGATCGATTCAATTTTGAAAGGAGTCTCTCGTGTGTGGGACGGATGGCATGCGACTGGCTGCAGCCATAAATCAAACATTGTCTTCGAATAATATCTCAATTTTTTTCGCTTTGTTGATGATTAATTAAGAATTGAATTGCCCGATTTACTGATTCGGATCAAGGTGAACCGCATGCTTCTCCCCAAATGACCGTACAACTGGCACCTGAATCGAATGTTTTTCTCTGGTTTGCGGCCGATCGGAATATTCACGAAAAACAAACCTGGGCCAATGTGCCAGCATCATACCACTCACCTATTTATATTACAGGAAAAGGTTCTACGAAAGCCATGTTCTATTGCGTAAGTCGTTCAGGTCGATCATTTATTGTTCCACCAAATCGATTTTAATCGCAACGAAAGACATTTTTCCTCTCGTCGTTCTGTATGTCGTCACACTAATTCAATCGTGTGTTATGTGATAGCTGATGTCATAATAGAAAGAAAAACGTTCTCCAAACGAATGACGTCAATCGAATAATTAAATTCATCTCGGTATTTTGCATACCCAATCGAGCTCTCACCAATCAGATTGCCTTCCATTTATTCGCCTCGTCTTCGAAAACTTTTTCAATTGTCTCGACGAACAACAAGGAGAAGAAGAAAAAACCACACATCGACGACAGAGAAATTGAATTTTCTTCTTCAACGTTTATGTAACGGCCGACAGCGTTCTTGTACTTCCAGACGATTATTCCACCCCCCCACCGTTGCACCCGCATCTAGGACTAGGTATACCATTCGGATCGGTGACATTTGCAATGTCGTAGTTGAGCGAAAAATGACGAGGAACAAAAGAGAACTGTGCAGACAGTTGTGAAAAAATAGCTCAAAGAACATTCGGATTGTTTTGGGCAGTGAAAGGCATTCCGTTTTTTAGCTCACGTTCAACGAACGAGAGAAAAACGCCGCACAACCGTTGCGGCTGCCGCAGAAGTCGTTGCGTTGCCGTAAATTCCAGACGCATGTAACGTTCACCGTGTTTCTAGCTATGCGCGAATCAGCAACGACTTGTGCGGCAGCTGTACGGTCGAGCGCTTCCATTTTTCGTTCGATGAACGCAAGCTTGGAATCCAAGTGTATTTCTCTGGTTTTCGGTAATTGCGCTTCATTGTTCACGCGCCCAACTCACGTCACACGACGCACGACGTGTTCGATTGACGCGGCATCGTGCGTGATCGGTGCGCGATTTTTTTCCACATTAATTGATGCAAAAAACATCCCCTTCCCCCTCACTCGGCATTCATTTCTCCAGACTCGGCACTATATGTTTGCGTTTGGTGTGATTTGCACAAATTCCAGTATAATGTTCGTGTAATTCATGCATAAATTGAGATAATTGTATGGTGGAACGCCTACACGTGCCTCTGAGAGAACAATGGTGCGACGATTGCCGGCCATGGTGCAAGTGAAGCCTCAGCACGAGTGGTCATTAGCCCCAGTGGAGCGAAGAATGTGAATACGTTCTCAGAACGAAATCAACACAAACGTACAATATTCCGACCGAAATCAATCATTGCGGCCGCGAATCAAGTCGCATTATCGTCATGGAGCTAACGGACGGCCCTAAGTGACCGAATTTCGATTCATTGCAGAAAAGAAATGCGGAAATTGTGCAGAAAACACAGCCCGGGTTAACCATGCCAATAACGGGTACGCCTAGGCATACATACGTACAGCAGTTTCTTCTGACTACTAGTCGGTCTCGGTATATAGCGGATGCGCGTTGGAAATGTTGAAAAAACGAGCAAACAGTACTGGACCGATTCTGAGTAAATCATCAACCGCACACGGGATGCCATCCATCTTGTATCGGCCGTCGAGTCGGCCACAATTGTGGCAGCAAATGGGAGGTTTCACTTGACGTCTCCTCGACTTGTCAAATGGCAATCAATCGCGATATGATATGCTTCGATTGTCTGCGGCCGATTCGAGCTCATTACCACAAGGCGATTCCGTAATCATTCGCATACGGAGGCACTCGATCTGGAACCATAGTCTCTGTGAATCGCGTTGCGGTGTAACACAAATCGAATGAGCTCGTGTGCTTTGTTTGCGGTCAACTCCACAATTGACACATATACGGCGACGGCAATTGAATCGATACAACAATTAGTTACATCGTTGCCATTTCCTCCAACGAACATTCCGTGCGCTGCAAAAAAACGTGTGTCACAAACTCGACCGGAGTAGTTTATTGCTTTGTGTAGGACTTGCTTTATCGATTGACCTCCAACCGTCGCCCGGCCACCCTCCACCCATCGCAGGAATTCCATTTACGTAAAATAAACGAGCAAAGGAAATATGAGGAAATCCTTATCAAACATGTATTCGCGTTCCATCGTTACATCCACAGCGACAGCACACATCCTCATTTAATTAAAACGAAAAAAAAACGACAACGACCACCCAGTATCATGCTCACCGAATCACTGGCACAAACATGGCGGCACCGGAATTTCAATTAAATGTCACGTGAATTGTGTGTAATTGTCACAGAAAATGTAATCTTCCGTCCCCCATCCGTTACGCTGTCACTTAAAATCGCCGAACAGCGAACGACGAAGTTGAAAAATACTCGAGCCGCGCGTACACACACAAAGCGAGTCGATATCTGGGTCCTGCGGCCTGCGGCCTGCGCTCACCGAATGGCAAGAAAAAAACACGCAGAAACACGCACGCACGAAATTGAAAACTTTCCAAACGATAATTCGAGCGCCAACTACGAGCTCCACGATGATAACGAATGGTTGAAAGTCTTTTGACGCATCGTATCGTCGCATTCATTTGCAAAAGTAAGAAGAAGCGACGCCAGAAGAAGAAGTAATCATCATTATCCGCAGGCAACCGGCAACGCAACGAGAAATCGAAGTGATGCGAAGTAATGAATTACATGTTGGCAATGAAACGTGCACCTGCGCCCGCTACTCCATTCTCTCATTTGGTGCACGGCACGTAATGGATGCACAATGCACATACGGCATGCTGCGGCAAACGGGAAATCGATACAAACGGAAAGGTGGAATAAATGGAGACTCGTTCGAACGAGATCGACTCGATGGAATATTTCGTTATTGTTTTTCCACCGGAAGGCCATTAGCGAAGTTCGCCTTCATGTATCGTCGGCTCATTGCGTTCGAGCATTCGACGCACGTACCCATCCGAACGACCCCAATGGCAAACGGATACACTTCGTGGCAGGTTATTGCACCCATTCATCTCGTCACAACGGAGAGCATCGTGCTGAAATATCTCACATGCGTTTGGTCGATGCGACACGAAAAACGGTATTTAACGTTCGATTTCATTCGTCACAATCGACTGTTCCCGGGAGAAGGAAAAAAACCGAAACGACACGCTACGATGGATGGACAGGGACACGCAATCGGTCTGTTCCCTGCGGTAACATCGATCCGGAGTCGAACCGCAATACCGAAAGCCAAAAATGAAATCGCAGGAAATTAATTCATGCGCTGGTGTGCATGTGTTGCGCGCTGCCATTGATAGAAAATATGATTTCTAATACTATTCGTCTGTCGAATTTGCCCGCCTTCCCTGGCTTGCCCCGAACCCCGAACAACTCGTATCCAAACAGATACAAAATGGTTTTTGTTTGTGTCGGCCCCGGATCGATCCGTTGTGCAGACTGCAGATGATGTGTTTCTTCGCATTGGCCGTCGATATAGCGGAAAAGCACATCATAAAATATGATATTCTCGAATGTTCGAATGTAATACTACATCAAATCCAGATTAAATGAAATGGAAGGCCCGGATATTGTTGCTGTGCCTGCTGCGTCGATAATAAATAAACAAACAGAAGGAGGGAAAAAAAAACTATCGAATGCATGAGAATGATAGCTAGGTAGAGAGGATGATAGGTCGGGAGGAGGATGAAGAAGGCGAAGGTTCATAAGCTCAACCGAGAAGAGGCGGCGCTGTTCAATTTGCAGCAACTTGAATGCTCAACTCGGAATATGCAAAACCAAAAGTTGAAATTATAAATTCGACAATCGAGACATTCGATGGGTTACGCTGTAACGCACAAATGCCAGGACGATGCGATGGCTCATTCGTGTAGACATAAACGCAGTTGGGCGTTTTGCCAAATTAATTTGCGAAGTGTACATTTGGATGAGGGTTCACGTGTGAATGCCATTTATGGCCTTGAACGTGAACGTTCGAGCAGTTGAGCATCGAGCCCCAGTTTCTCGTGTGTCGCTTCAACATTTTAGTGACGCACATTAACGGCACCTGGAACAGCCCAACTATAAATACGACCATCTGCTTGTGCACAAATGCGATGTTCGCGCCCACACCCATTCAACCGCCACACCAGAGCAGCCAGCGACAATATGTACGTTCTTTGGAACGATGTCAGGGTGGAGTTGGGGGTTGCTCTCGTTGATTTTCTTTTGCTTTTTTTGCAAATGAGTGTGCTGCGCGAGCAAGTTTAATGAATGTTCTGTGATGAGCTGCCTGCATGTGCGGGTCCGGGTACGGCTCGGGCTGTCGAGATTCCATTCATTGCTGCGTATGCAGAATGCGGATCTTGGAAATTGGGACATTTGCATTATCATTAAATCGGATACGCACAACACGTTTCACATCAGTTGCCGCAATTTTTCCACTCCCCTCCCCCCTCTCTTTCTCTTTCTCTCTGTCTCTGTCTCTGTCTCTGTCTCTGTCTCTCGTTTTTGGTGCCGTAAAGAATTCTCGTGTTTGATCCCATTGTTTTCACTTTCATTACAATTTGCTCTTTGTTCCGAAAATCCACCATAATCGCGGAAAGCATCGACGTATGTATCCGCATGTTGCGATGCATGGAATGGGTATGGCATCCACCATCGTCAAGCCGTTGATGGAAGACCAAGGGCGACGATGATAGCGCGGAAAATTTTCCGCACGTATTGTGCTCATCGTCGCGCGCGTGTGTGTGTCGGTTTATGGACGGGAAACGACAACGACGTTGACGACCACGAGAATGTGATGTTCACGTCGTACGCCATCCCTCCATTCACAATTAATACATAATAAATAGACCCGAGGCCACTGATCCAATGGATACTTTGACGAAGGCCCAGCACCGTCAGAGCGGCGCAGAAACTTGGGCAAAAAAAGTGTCTCGCCTTCGATTCTCTTGCCACATTCGAAGGTCGGAGCAGTAAGCACTACATGAATACACACACAGAGCGCACCACAACCACGATTGCCGTGAAGAATAGATGTCAATGGGGTATTCTCCGTTCGACGCTTGTGCACAACAATCGATGCGATATCACGTACACATTGTCGATACGCCCGAGTATCGTTTATCGGCCTTTTAATCAGATACAGTTCAGTTGACGTTGGATATAAATGGTGAGGCACGCGAGACACGACAAGCGACAAGGCACAAGCTCGCCAAAATGACGGCAGTACGAAATATGCAGGAAATCGGATGGAATCCCAGTTAATTTTAATGCTAATATGTAATAATCCGCTAAGCAGCTGAGAAGAATGGCCGCCGCCCGTTGAATGGCCATCGAGAAGGTCGTTATTTACATGATGCAACGTGCGGATTAGACTGCTGCCATTGCATAAATGAGGAACGAATCGTGGTGGAGTCGTTTCTTGGAGTTCGAATTAAGCACGCGATTATTCCGTTTTATGCTTGCCGCTGGTGGAAGCGATGCGCATGCATCTGTGTTGGAAATGCTTTCGCCTGCAGAATTGAGATTTTAGTTTCAAAGTAACCGAAATTGGTGATTATCGTTACCTACTCCATACTCCCTATGATAGCTCTTCGAGGGTGGCGCGGCGCATTCTCTTCCGTTCATGAATGCATTTTGCAACTATTTGCCCCTTGTTCCGGATATACTGACGCCACCACACCAACAATGCGCAGCTTCAATTAAATTTTTACCTAGATTCCTTCTCACACCGATTTGGAGCACATTCACCGCCTGCCTTATGCAGTTCAGTGTTCAGGTCACGTCGACTCTCTACTTGACGATTCGACGACTCTCACCGCCTGCCTTATGCACTATTGGGATGAAAACGGAATCAGTGAATGTTCTGCAGGCACTAATTTTATTAATTGATGAATTCGTACGGGAAATTAGCAACCGACACGTGGCATCACGCATATCCTATATGCTGTATTCGAAGACCTGTGGCGGATATGGCACATCCCAAGGACGCCGGAATTAATTTCCATTCTACTAAGCTCGTTGGTCGTCACCACAGGAATGCGAACATCATGTTTGAAGAGACGGTTGACGGTTTGTTTTGGCGCTCTTCTTGTTACGAACGTAGGACCGATGACCCCACTTACGGATAGAAATCGGTTTTTAATGGAGTTCAAACAGTATTGCATGCCCGAATCTCGTACCGTGTCTCGTGGGACTGGATTGCATTTACAACGGTCGTCCGTAGTCGTTTTTGTGAACGAACAACAGAATTTGGAGATTGTTGGAATATTCTCGTCTCCATAGGCTATGAAAACAAGCCCTCTACCGGATTCCCTTGAGATATTGGTCAGATTTCACTCGATGCTTCGTTCTCATTCACATGAAATGGCACCGCTTAGGGTAGGCTGTTCGCCACGAAATAAAACGAGAGCCACAGAATGAAACGAAGTCAGCGAAGTAATCGTGTTTGGTTTTCTAGTTTCAATGCTGTACCGATGTGAAGCTACATTCACGGTCACGAAAAGATTTTTGATTCTGCGGTCTGCCGACTCAATTCGAAAGGAACAAGTGAAAGAAGTGAAGCAAATGAGTTCTTTGTTGAAACTCGTTTCCTCAAATTATTCGAAAGTGATAAAAATACTTGGGTTAAGTGTCGAAATTGCGAAATTTGCTGCAATATAGGAAGTGCAACATCGACGCGATCGAAAAGGAAGGAAGAAAGAGAGAGAGTTGTAAAAAAAGGAATTCCCACTCGCGTTCCTCTGAGTGAAGAATAAACCCGAATCTCGTTGAATGCGCGGTGCGCACACAGAGTCGCGCAGCATCAATTCACTTTTTAATGGTCCCTTGTCCCAGCCATCGTCTTGAATTCGCTCGCCCGAAATCATTTCTTCTTTGAACAATCTAAACAGCACCGACGACATGTTTCAGGTGCGAGCAAGAATTCCCGGCGCACCTTGCGTAATATTGTTCAAAAATATGAGATATTGCCCACTCTACCGAAAGCATTAAATGAACGTTGTCAAAGGGAACATTCCGGCGCCAATCTCGTCCCGGGACAGCCTCCACCTCCATCAACCAACAATGGCATATGCAAAAGTATTCGCATTCAGTGGTTCAGCCAACAGCGATGTGTGAACGGCAAACATTGATGTCGCTGCGGTGCTCATTCAACGCTTGCTGCACTAGAATGTTGCCAGCGCTGGCGCGAAAAATCGACAATCGCACTCCTGAATTCAGGAATTAGACGGTCTCATGCGGAAGGAGGATTATGTAGGAGCTAGGAAAACTGTGAGTGAAATGTGGGTGTCGTTTCGGGGGACTTTTTGGTGTCGACCGAACCTGGTTGTGGCGTTGTGGGTGCCAGAGGAGCATTAGTTGGTTACCAAAAAAGTTCAGTACTACTATGACTCAGATTATTATTGGCAGGTTCATCAGTCAGAAATAAGGTCAAACTATCAACTATTCTCGGATCCGCAGTCCATTGCGGCCATGACCATTACGTCAGCGAGTGTGGTCAAAACGAAATTTCAACACAAATTCAGAAGTTCAGTTTCACCGCCATCAAGGTATGATACTAACGGTCGCGGTGACGATCAGATTCGGTCATTTCTGGTAACTAGAGGCGCTCTGTTCAGTTGGGTGGTCCTTGGATCAATAAAATGGTCCATATGGTGGTTCCTAGGTTTCATGAGGTTCCAGGGATTCATGAGTTAGTTTCACGTGTAATAGAGATTTTATTGGTTGACCCCCCAAATGGAATCCATTTTATGACAATGTCGGGGAATCCTGGAATGGAAACCAATCGCGAACGCAACGAGATCAGAGAAAATAAGATTTGAAATTTGTCCACGTTCGGTGTAAGCGTTACCACCAATCTACTTGGCAGTCTATTATTATGTATGTCTACTAGACGCCAATGTATGGGGATGGGTAGCGCGTATATGAACCCAACACCAACACCCTCCCGAATGTTGCATGATCACACTCTCACGCACCCACGCACTACTTACATTTCGATCAATGAAACAAAACAGAAGATTCGAGGAACTTACACGAACGAACGAGCTTGTTGAGAACATATATATTCATTTTCGAAGCGCTTCGAGCGCATTCAGTATGTACAAGTTTGCCGAGAGGATATTTGCGTACATACTCGTACACTTTGTTGAGCACCATCCCGGTTATGATTTTTATTTGTCGTTTTGCGTCACGAAGGGGGTTGGAATGGGAACGCGTTCACACGCTCACGATATATTCAAGATATCAGAAAGCATACGCTAGTTTTGACAGCCTACTGGCGCTTCCCTCTCTCTATCTCTCTATTTCTTGCAACAGGCTATCGCTAGGCCAGCGCATCCCATCAATTCATAGATGTAGGCGTATGGACTTACCCACCATCGTGAACGATACCATACACAAATACCCACTCATATCAGGCAAAACACAGTGCAGAATGTTTCAATGGGCATCGACATATCTTCGATCCTGATTCTGAGAACTGAACGAAATTTTTAGCTAGTATGTTTGGTTGGGCTGGGACCGAACGCGGCGTGTGAAATGGCGTAAACGATTCCCCGGAGCCGATGAATGCGTGACGTCGAAAGCTCCGCCAAAAATAGCAACTGAATTCGAAATTCGATTCGTGGTATTCGACCGGATGACGTAAGCACGTGGATGGCTCCGATTGAAGCCATGGGATTGGCCTCATGCGAGGATGACAACTATGGCCTCTGACTACACATCTGCATCGGTCACATTGCGTTATTCGATATTCGACCTCGGTCCTCGGTAGCCACTAGATACGCTGCTATCGCCGGCATGCAGACATTTACTGCGCCCGTTCGCCACACCTTCAAACGGACACACTGGCACACTGGTAACGAATGGAAGAATGCATTCGCATGTCGAAATTCACCGAGAAGTCTGTGCCAGTAACGAGTGAATCAAAATATGCCGAGTGTGGCTGTATGTTTTTCGTCTGTTATACGCGTCGGCATTGGTGGCGACCGCATCTGTCATTCAATTACCTCATCGTCGCCACGCATTCATTTGCTCATTCTTCGTTACGAATGTAAAATTTCACAATTTCTGGCAAACGATGCATCACGATGTTGAGTGTGCTATGCCCGGCCTGGCCCGGCCGCTCGTCTGGCAAAAGTCATGTGCGAAATTCGTGCGAATATTTTTTTTCTCGCAATTAGCATCGCGGCACGGCGGCATTCGTCACACACCGAAATTACAATTAAAATTTCAAACGCGATATATTCATCAGAATCGCTCAGCTTACTCGTTCGGCAGAGGCGTTTCGCGTGTGCTCGATCGGTGCTCGCTCTCTTAGATTGTTATGTCTGCAGTCTGCGCCTGAGTGATGTGCAGAACATCATTATTATTAATTGAATATTTATAGTCTGCGACTGCGTTCGCGTCTTTTGTTCCTCCTACTCCCTCGTCAACCATCTTCCGTCACTCCGTCAATTTCCGTCTGGCAGTCAGAAGCCAGAGCAGAGAGATGGCTGACTGATGCTTATGATGACGGCCGAAGCCCCAAAATCCATCGGAACCGCGGATAAATTCGAGGGGGGAGACGAACCGAATGCAAAATGGCGAACGACATCCAAATACATAATGAATGATGTAGCCCTAAGTAGTATGCGGTTCGTGTTCGTTTGCTGAGTGATTGTGGCGGTGCATTCGCTCTAATGGCAGAACTTTGACAACAACAAACAAGTGATGAGCAAGTGGATTTGCACTGAGAGACGGAAAACATGGATCGTTCAGCGCGCAACACAACTCACGAAATGATAAATATCAAAAGTTGAAATGACGTTGGATGCTGTTTGTCTGTTTGCACCGCGACAACGGTGAACCGGCGTGTGGGCGCGTACTTGCGAATCACTCGAATTTACCGTGTTTACGTGAAACGTGGCAAAGCGGATCGGAAAAATGGTTTTTCTCATGTTTGCGCTGCACAACGTCGACATCACGGGATTGACATTGTTTTGTTGTCGAAATTCGTAGTTCACAATTTCATCCGCTGCCGATGGTGAAGGAAGTTGAGGTCGAAGGAGATAGAGAGGAATAAAAACAGCATCAGAAACTGCCTCGCGCAATTTGCATGTGCAGTCGTTGATCTACGAGTAAAACTTGCATCGCGAGCACACGTAATTTATCAACTGCAGGACAGTTTCGCCAGGATGAATTACAGCACAAACGCCAGGGACTGAGAGTATTGGCGCGAGTCGGCGAATGAAGCCCTCGCTCCACCTGAGGTTGGGCAAAGAAGAAGGAGAAGAAGATGAACAGTCTCGGGAATTAATGATAGCAACGCATTCAATTATTTATTTGCTTGCATCTCTGTGTAGGTGTAGGTGTAGGTGTGCATTATCAGGTAAGCGAAACTAGTAATGATACGCAGGTGTAGGTGGAAATGAAAATATTTTTTGCAATTTTGGCCCAGTCGTTCGACTCTCCATCTGCAAGAATCAGGTGGAAATTCCAAATCCTAACATTTTTCTTCATCTGACATGCGACTGCAAGTTCGCATCAGCAGGTTTTGCTCGATAGTTGTTGAAAAGTTTTGAAAAGTCTTGAACGAACGCAGCTTTGTCATCGTCCGCTTGTTGGTCGGCCATTTGGAGGGGATGTGTTGCCACGGAACGAATGTTTCTGGTTCGTAAAGTCGTGCCGTGTTGGTACCAACGCCATTTTCCGATCGGAACCGGAACAGCTACTGAAATAAATAGGTATGAATGCGATAACAAATTGTTCAATGTTCCATTGCATCCGCACTCTGATCGATATACGGAAACCAGATACACACAATTTATTCATTCCTTCCCTCCTTTCGCGTTCACAGCGGCAGCAGGAGCACCAGAAGAAGAGGAGCAAAATCCGAGCTCACATTTTCGCGCGCCAACGATTTCGCATCGTCGGCAAAGGCAACAACGAAAAATTCGAGGTAGAAAAGTTCTGATCCAGCCACACACCCACAGTCGGCGAATTCTTTCGTTTTTCTCGTTTCGGCGTCGGTAAATTGGAAAATATGATGCAGGAAAATGACAAAAAAAAAACAAGGAGACGAAGAAGAAGAAGAAGAAGAAAAAACGTGAACGAAAGAGAATAAGCTCTTCGTTTATTTTGCCACGACGGTGGTCGTTCCATGATAAGAAACTTGAGCGGTGCCTGTGCTGACGCTGTCTGGCACAATAAAGACGCCACTCGATCCTTATGGTGGGAACAGGGTGTAATGGCGGTGGCAAGAAATTGCACACGGACGAGAATCTGCTGCCGTCTCCAATGAAGTGAGAGAAAATTGCAGACATTCACGAATATTTCGCTCATTTCTCATCGTTATTAATACGATACGTTCTCGCTGGAAGTTTGCATTTTTCCCCAAGACTACCTAGATGCGATAATATTTTCGTTTTTCCATTATTCTTTTTTTTTTTCATTTTTTTTTTGCCATTTCGCTTCTTGCACGCCGCAGCCAAGCCATCAAATCGTCGTTAGTTGTCATAATAACAGGAAAATGATTACACTTTTCCACTCACCGCTTTCCATTCATTCGGAATTCGAG